>JAYKKI010000069.1:9590000-9850000 GCA_039881145.1 Druceiella hillmani
CGGGAGTCTGGTCATATTTGCCAAATAATTGACAACCGATGGAATAGACTTGATGTCGAGAGACAACGAACCTCGAAGGTCAGTGTCGTATGCCCCGCAGCCAAATGGACTGACGACCTAAAACATTCGACCAGAAATAATTGGATGCATAAACTGGAGGACAGCGTGTAGTGGTGCAACTTGGTAAAAACCTATGTCCAGGAATGGATAGTTACATACAGGCCGACGATGATGATGATGTATATTCCACAATAATCTCATAGATGAACAATAAAATACCTATAATAAATTAATTAGTTCCATTATAATTTGATCAAGGTATGCTTTTAATTTCCTCTAAATAAAATCTTTCCATATTTCCCACTTATATTATTTAAGAACACAATCGATCTATTGAATCATTTGATGCAATTATTGAAAAGCATAAATATAAAACAATGCCACATATCTTGATCAATACTCCGTATTTACGCTTTTGAACCTTTGCGTCAAATGATTCAAAGGATCAGTTCTTTTCTCCTAAACAATCTTGGTATACATATATATATATATATAAACGTCATAATCCCATCGTAATGTTTTCGCTTTCTAACTATTGCCGTAAGAAAATTGTTGAAAAAAATATTGAAAGCCGGGCAGATGTAAAACTTCTAAACTTTTTTTATTTTTGTATTAAAATATTTTTATTTGAACGAATTGAAAACGAAGAAATAGATTCAGATAGTTGTTAATAATAAAAGATTAATATAATTTTATTACTTTATTTTTATGAAACAATTTATCACAGAAATATTTCTTAACAATCTATTGAAAATATATTTATAATTTTGTAATACTGTTGGCAGGCAAGACGCGTAGCTATCCGAATTAAGTCGGAAAGAGCCGACAAGACGCGAAACTGGCCAAATTAAGTCGAAAAGAGCCGCCAAGACGCGAAGCTGGCTGAATTAAGTCAGAAAGAACCAACAAGACGCGAAACTAGCCGAATTAAGTCGGAAAAAGCCGACAAGACGCGAAACTCGCCGAATTAAGTCGGAAAGAGCCGAGAAGCCGCGAAGCTGGCCAACAAGACGCGAAGCTGGCCGAATTAAGTCGGAAAGAACCGACAAGACGCGAAGTTGACCGAATTAAGTGGAAAGAGTCGACAAGACGCAAAACTGGCCGTTTCTGACGTTTTCTACGTCGTAACTTTTATTCAAAAGCGCCATTAAATGTTTCACATGAAAAACATAGAAAATTAATACATATGAACTACAAACGCATATACAGGTACTTACATACAATAATAAAGAACTTATCTCTTATTTATACAGGTGATTCTTTGCATCAAAACAGTATATTTGATGCGTGTTTCTGTTAAAAGATGTAATTTTTTTTTGGTATTATTACTTCGGTAATAATTTTTTTCAAGAAACCATTGAGCATTGTCATATAGTTCCTTAACAGTTTCTACTCAATCTGGTGTAGAGAATCGCCATTATGATTAATAAACACGTTTTTTGATGAAAGAAAATTGCTGCGAAATAAAACTCTTGAATGACTCAGATCAACGACAACGTTCGAAGGCTTGGTTATTATCTCGTCATTCCTCAAGTATTAAACTCTGAAGGACGACAACGTTCAGGCACTGAAGAACGACCTCAAGTATTAGACTCTGAAGAACGATAAGTTTCAGACTCTGAAGAACGACAAGTTTCAGACTCTGAAGAACGACAACGTTCAGAGGCTTGGTTATTATCTAGTCATTCCTCAAGCCAGTAAGTATTAGGATGACTATCCAATTACCAGATCAAAATGGAAACCTGCAATTTATCACAAGATATACCCGCGTCGTTCTCTGGTAAAACGTTCTGTCAATGCGGGCGTCTAACCAGTTGTACAAGTTGACGGTAATAGCTCAAGCGCTAATTGAATCATATGCGGCGAATCACAAGTCAACGCACAGCATAATGTCCTTGCGACGATTGAGGCAATAACCCCATTAATAATCGACGAAAGGTTAACGGATCTGAAGCTCCAATAACATACTTAACGGATTGAGACCGATAATATGTGTACATATATTATATTGCAGATCAAAGATCAAGAATGGCTGAACTTCAATGATCGAAATATTCATTCGTAGATCTCTATAAGTTAATTAAAAGCTTATAAAACACTGACGTTTAGATAAACCCATTAGTGTTCAGATATTGTAATGAAATTATTTTTCAACACCTAATAAACACAATTTTGAATATTTATTTTGAAAAATTAAAAAAAATTGTTCATTAAAAACTATTTTCATAGGCAATTTAAATACGTATAGATTTACTCGTGTTTAACAGATTTTCCTGAGTAGTAAATAACGGTAAAGCCGGCCATGCGAGAGTCTGGCTCGTGCATTGAGGGTTACATAACTCGCTTGAAGCGAACTTACTTTATTTTTCATACGTCATCATTAATATGGACTTTCTGATATAATTATGTAGGGGGATATTTATATCGTGAATATCGCAATAATTATGACATTTAGAATCAATTTGCATAATCTTTTTAAAGCTTTATTTTTTTTCTTAATAATACATTCAGTAATTTTGAAAATAAGGGAAGAGTTGGGAATATATTTTTTGCATAGTTTTCAGTACATCTCTGAAGATATAGAACCTAGAATTACGAAAAAAAATATTGAAACCCTTATGTCCGCTGTACACTCTCGTCGAGACAAACCGAGACAGGTCGAGAGTGAGTGTGTACATGGTGCCTCTCGTCTCGTCTCGCGCTCTCGGCTCTCGTCACGTGGCTCTCGACAGCCGGCCGAGAGTCACGAGACGAGAGCCAAGTGCCACCATTTTTTTGTATGGTAAATGTGTAAAAAGTTATAATAGCTAACAGCACAAAGGCAAACAGCGGTAGCAGTTTGTACGTCCATCGTCGCAGGTATCTTCAGTATAACTGACATAACGAGTGTGTACAGCCGGCATTATAAATAGCCCTTTCAGACGATACTTGCAATATAAATGGAATTTAAAAAATATTTAGTATTTAATTTAAATATGCTTTATTACAATTCTAAATTTAAAATTTCACAATACTTTATTACAATTCTAAATTTAAAGTTTAACAATGCTTTATTACAATTCTAAATTTAAAGTTTCACAATGCTTTATTACAATTCTAAATTTAAAATTTCACAATGCTTTATTACAATGCTAAATATAAAGTTTCACAATGCTTTATTACAATTCTAAATATAAAATTTCACAATGCTTTATTACAATTCTAAATTTAAAGTCTCACAATGCTTTATTACAATACTAAATTTAAAGTTTTTATGTCAAACCGTTTCTGAAAAAACCGTCTTCGACAGACGGAGAGACGGACACGTGGGTGATTACGAGGTTTCTTTTTTCTTTTCGAAGTACGGAACCCTGCCAAAGTATTTGAAATAAACCAAAAATTTCAATGATATATGGTGTTTAACTGTGCTGTTGGTGACAACAATTTTTGCGTATTTCAAATGATAATCAAGTACGAGTAGAACTTGTATCCTGGGGGATCCGTACCGTTATATCATATTAACGTGAAGCTTAGTAACATTTATAAATATACAAAAAGAACCGAAAACCGAAAAACCAAAAATTAAATTCGTCAAGTAATAATTTCAGACAGGATGATGAATGAATGGTTTTTCGATTTACGTGTACTATTATACTCAAGATTCTAGCTGAAAGGAAAATAGTAAATGTTAGTAGTTGTGATGAGCTGATCACTATTCCCAACCTTCCACCAGGGTGACAACCCATCACGTCAGGGCCCCTCCTGAGACCTGTAACGACCCACCTCATACAAAAGAGGAGACCTTCGAAAGTCCCTTAATAGTGTCCCGTATCTACAGTCTTAGCGCTTCTACCCAACAGGGTTAGTCTATCCCTTCTCAATGAATCATTTAGTACCTCCATATGAGTGAATCAGTAGCAAAGTAAGTTAAATTTTTGAAGGCTCATTGCTTTGAGTCAGAAGCTTGAATGTTTTACAAAACTATGATAAGCCATAGACTTGCATTCTCTATTTATTTTAACTTGATAACTTTAGCCACCCTGAAAAAAATAGCTTTAACAGGCAGATGAACAACCAATAAGAGTTCCGTTTTTCATTTGGAAGTTCGTAGCCCTTAAAATTTATAGCATTTCATTTATTCATTTTGAGTGAGTCGTATTACATTGTCTAGGTATTAAATATAATCTATTTTTAAATAATAGTACGAATTTATAGCTAGGTGCAGCTTCAGAATTCTAGAATCTGGATAAGATTATTAAGTTATTACCTTCAATTCGATTTTCAGTTAGCTAGTCTGACATTTAAAATATATTCACACAATAATCACCGAGTTTAAACAATTTTCTCATGTTAAATATATTTGGTGTTAATTTTGTAGAAATTCATTATTCACAATTAAATGAAACTACGTGATGTATTATTATTTCTAATTTCTTTAAGTTCTTTACTTTTAGTTCTTTTCAGGTGGATAATTAGCAAAGTAAATAAAGTAGAAATAATACGTCATCACGTAGTTTCAGTTAATTGTGAATAATTTTCTCAATTATAAAAAAAAGATACGCTGTTAGGGTGTTGATAGTAGATTCATTTATGGATAAATACAAAAGATTCTTTCGTGGGCAATTCGATAAATACGAAAACAATAAATTCATTTATGAATAAATACAATTCATAGATAAGTGGATAAATACAATAGGAAAATATTACAAATATTACATTTACTCGAGCATTTATGAGTATTTTCATCTTTTGTTTTCCATTATTTCCTCTCAGTCCGTCACATGTTTTCTTTTTTTTTAAATTGGAGCAGCAGTCATGTATACATATATTTGAGGGTATATATATATATATATATATATATATATATATATATGTACACATACAAATATATACACGTATACACATAAATGACCTATAATTAAATTTGTAGGCACTTCTTATCCGATAGGAACGAAATCTAGAAGAAAAATAAATTAGATTTAGTTAAAAACATTCAAAATTATACGCCGTTAAAGGAAGCTTTCAAATTAATACCAAATTTGTTTAGAAAGTTCTTTTATATGATTTAGTAAAAAACGATGTAAACTATATTTTATCACCCAAATTTGGTTCCAGCCAAGATAAGTCTTTTATTTTAATTTTGTATGTTCGTTTCACTGCCTTGGCTGGTACTAACCTCAAATAAAAATTGTTAACATACCTACTTAGGTTAGTACCTATTTTTGATTTGGATTTTGGATTGATATTGTGTATATCATAATAATTATTATGTCTTCCTTTTCAGTTAATTTTATTTTTATTTATTATTTATTTCATCATTTTAAGTGGTGTAGGCACCGACCTAGATTTTGAAGTCGGTTTAATTTTTTTTAAGTTAGTTTATATTTTCTCATTTTTAATTATAAGTGAGGTAGTAAATAATATTAGTAATACTTATATATATATATATATGTATATATATATATATATATATATATATTAGTTAACCTTATACTATTTACAAATCTACAGTTATATCATGTCAACCATTGAATAATATAATATTTAATAATATTATTTAACAACATTCAATAAACAATTTTCTTTTTATAGTTTAAAATCAAGCTAATAGCGTAATTTCTATTACACTGTCATATTATATTCCCACCTGTATTATTAGTATTGAAAATTGTGAATATTACACCAAAAATTAACAATGCGCACGTCAAGTAATGTCTGGTAACACACTTAACATTTTATCCTTATATAGTATAAAATCAAATTCACTTCCCGCGTCTGTCTGTCCCTCTGTAAGATTAGATCTTTTAAACTACGCAACGGATTTTGATGCAGTTTTCACCACCATTCAGATAATTTCATCTTGATGGTTTATAGGTATAATACATGCATGTTATATTTACAGAAAATATAAAAAGTCAATGTTTCGTAAAAAATAGAATATTGGGAGCTTTCATTGCTAAGGCTGACTAAACTTTAAGAGATATATCATAATGCTGTACTATGGAATTGTGTATTTTAAAAATATCTACAAAAAAGTCTGGGGTGGCATATATCTACATTCTACGAATAAGCCACAGTGACTATTTTTATGTGATTGGTATTTATTTTTTTTGTGAGTTATAATTTCGAATTAAATAATTTGTTTACGTTGGGCATTTAATGTAGATGAAATTTGATCTTTACAGCAAATCATTATCATTAATATTTTAGAAGATATCACACATATCTTCTATAATATTTAAAATTATGCCGTCCACAGACGCCGGCGCAGGCCGCGCGTCACCCTATGGCATTGTATGATTTGCAGCGATCACACGCGTTTATCGGAGCTCTCAAGCAAAATTTAAAAAAGTGCTTTTCAGCGCGCCGCTATAAACCGCAAAAACAGCAGTAAACATTGTATATAAAGACACCTGTAGTGTACACTAGTAATGAGAGTAATATTATTAATCGCTCCACAATTACGCCACATTAGTCACACTACCTACATCGTACCCGTGCGAAGCCTGGGCGAGTTGCTAGTATGCTATAAACTACTGAACCGATTAATTGAAAGAACTAAACTCAAAAAAGAAATGATGCAATCCGATTATTAGTTTCTGAGAAATACGTGGACAAACATACATACGTGGACAAACATGCACAGCATAGTTAAACACTATATGAATATTTTGTAAATATAATAATATTACATACATACTGGTCGAATTGATAACCTCCTTTTTTTTTAAATCGATTAAATATCTTTCCAAGACTCCATGAAGTGTGTGAAAAAAAAATCTTCCGTTTGTATATGGACGTGGAGCTTAGGGATGTTCAATCCGAATCGATCTTTTCAAAAATTGATCTTTAACAATGCGATTTCTGATTTTTTTAATCGATCAATTTGAAAGCAATCTTAAATAAGATGGATTCGCTTTCCTGAAAGTTCTGATGAGAAAAACGTATAATTTGTGTTGGTATTATTTACCAATACGAGGGTTAGTGATTATTTTTTGTTTATTTAAGCGCATCGTATGTAGGCCACAAATATTCTCTACTTACCTTTTTAAAGTATTCCTTCGTGCCATAATGTGTTTTTAAAATACTTTTTATAATATGGGTTCACGAGTGAAATCAAACACGTGGAACTTTTTTATTAAATATGACACAAGTTGTAAATGAAAATTGTGTCAACAAATTGTAAAAAATAAAAATAAATACAAACAACCTAAAATCATCTCAAACGACATAATAAGGAGAGATAACGATACAAACCTTAATGAACGTGGATAAAGCTCCCCTGCAGCAATAGCTGAAATCGTAAGTACATACATAGAAGAATCGTAAGTATTTACATAGAAAAATCCTAAGTACCTACATAAAAGAATCGTAAGTACCTACATTGAATAATGGTAAGTACTTACATAGAAGAATCGTAAGTACTTACATAGAAGAATCGTAAGTACTTACATAGAGGAATCGTAAGTACCTACATTGAAGAATCGTAAGTACTTACATAGAAGAATCGTAAGTACTTACATAGAGGAATCGTAAGTACCTACATAGAATAATCGTAAATACCTACATAGAAGAATCGTAAGTACTTGCATAGAAGAATCGTAAGTATTTACATGGAAGAATCGTAAGTACTTGCATAGAAGAAGCGTACGTACCTACATAGAAGAATCGTAAGTACCTACATAGAAGAATCGTAAGTACTTACATAGAAGAATTGTAAGTACCTACATGGAGAATCGTAAATGTTTACATAGAAGAATCGTAAGTACCCACATATAGAATTTTAAGAGAGAAGAATGGTAAGTACCTACATAGAACCTTGATTTCAAATTCTTTGTATATATATATATATATATATATATATATATATATATGTGTGTATATTACAATTTTCATACACAAGAACCATTACTTAACTGAGTATTTATTTATTTCAGACTAATGGGGGCCTTCCACCAGTCGACGTTGAATGAGTTTTGATGGTGGTAATTCAAGGATGAGTTTTGATGATGACAATCGTTTTATGTTTCATCAGTGATAATATCAACGCCGTAAAATGGAAAAACATCTACTACGCATTGACAATGTCATTTTTATTATTCAAACATTTCAACAAGATGGTAAATTCCAAAGAAGGTAAATTGACTAAAGCTACGTTATGTTTTAGTACGGTTGATGATTTGACTTTAAACGCCACTGATAGAACAGGAATCCAATACTTAATAAAAGTTCTGTATCCATCTAAATCGGTACCAAACAGAAAATGTATTACAAGAGTTATTGATGAAAAATACAATAGCATTTGTAATATCACGAAGACTCAGATAAAACAAGTTTATAGCTTTTGCCTCACCACTAATGTTTGAACAGATATTATGAACATAAGACGCTATCCAGATTTGAATTTTAATTTTCTATACGACAATCACTTAAAATCAATTATCATACGGATAAATAGATTGGACAAACGACACAAAGCAGTACATATGCGGGTGTAGTTCACTCGTTTTGCAGTAGTGTATGGAATATTAGTGAACAAATCATCTATGAATTGTTGGCCAAAAACCAGCATTTACTTTGATTAACCCTTAATTTCGTGGTGCAAAAAAAAGCGGTGGAAGAGACAAGAAGCTTCGAAGCGTTTATGAATGAAGTCAAAGGTATTGTGTTACCTTTTTCAGATAAAGTGTTTCTGCGCAGGATAATCTAACCAATTTTTTAAAAAAATAATAAAATTGCACCTAAAAATTGGTCCAAGACCTATAACCCGATGGCATTCAAAACTGTATATGCTACAGTAGTTCATCGAGCTTTTCCAGTATGTAAGCACCGTGTTACTTCAAAACCATAGTGACAAGTAGTACATTTGTACCAATTACATACTGCATGATGCAATCAATTAAATGTGAAAATAACACAACCACTTTAGATATTTCTAACATAAGTTCATTATTTAAAGCTAAAGTAGTTAGCGAAATTAATAAACGCTTTAAAAATGTTGCAAAAATTTTTAAAGCGTTTAAAATTTTTTAATTTTTAAAGCGAAGATGATGGTAACGTTTGAAAATTTTATAGAAAATTAGTGTCACAATCGTGTCAGAATCAAAATGTGCCGAAAGAAGTAGATGACAATCTGAGAGAAACTTTGTTTTTATAGACAAGCAGATCTGTTAGAATATTGAGCAAACAGATGAAGTTTATGGACAAACCTAAGCAAATTAGCTTTGAAATATTTATCAATTGCTGAAAAGTCCGTACCCTCGGAACCGCTGGCCATACTCTCATTGAAAACCATAATATACTTGACCCTCAACGCTTAAAGAACTTGTATTTTTAAGAAACAAATATATAAATATATAGCATTTGTAAAATTGGGGGATAATTAAACTTTGTAACTACTTTTAGTTGTATAGTAATGAAAATCGTTTGTTTAATAAATCTTTAAGCATTTATCTAATTTTATTACTATTCCAAGCACGATCTTCATAAGATCGATTCGAACTCATGCGATTCAGGTCGTGAATCGGTTTCATGAGTTACGATCCGCTTCGATCCAAAAGATCGATTCAGATAAAAAAACCGGACATCCCTAAAGGAGATACACAAAAGTTGCTTTAATAATTTAATTAATATTAATTGATATATGAATACGAGGCATTTATCTGTAAAATTTCATGCGGTCTGGTCGAAAATTATAAAAACTGCGAAGCTGTGAGTAACCGACGTACGTGACCAAAGCTAAACTAATTCTAGATTTATATTGAAAATGCCAGCACCGTTTTCTCAGAAACCGTTCAACGTAGAAACTTGAAATTATATTCCATCACTGTCCACCACATTTCCAAGTTATTATTCCGCATATATTTTAGAAGTTAATATCCAAAAATATTTCAATAGAATTTTTTATCTATTTCAATGATTAATTATTCAAGATCTCTAAAAACATTTTTAATCGCTGTATGCTCAACATTTTAAAGCTACATTTAGACTGACACTTCAGTGTATACACCCAGTGTATACATCGAGTGTCTGTGAGTGAACACATTTATTGCGACACTTGGCTTAGTGTCGCAACACCGAAACCGTCTTATGTGTACACGGCCAGACATTAGTGTCAGACATTTATGTCGCAATTAGTGTTGCAGTCTATACGGGTCTTAAGGATTTATCCGCATGAAACAATTGTTGCGATCTCCATATTTGTTAGCTAGTCTGAATACAGTTTTACTGATTGGTTTACAGCAGTCTATTATATATTTAAAGTGAATGTAATTTATAAACGGTGAACGATAAATCAATCAGATTCAAATGACTGCTATTATGTAAAGTTATTATAGTTATTATTATTATTACAATTTATATTCAATTATAAATTAAACATTACCTGATAAAAAATACTTTTAACAACTATTGTATACTTATAAAAAAAACGAACAATATAACTTTTTTAGGGTTCCGTTCTTCATAAGGAGAAAAGGAATTTTTATATGATCACTTCGTTGTCCTTCTGTTTGTCCATCTGTCTGTGAAGACCTGTTTTCTCAGGAATGCGTGGAGGTATCAATTTGAAATTAATATCATGTCATACGGCCGTTTCGACTGTATATTTTGCCACTTGCAAATAAATCAAAACCTATATGGTACTTCTCGTGGACCATGACATTTGGCGAGAAGCAAGGTTTCGTAGCACAAGTAAAGGAAGACATCTGAAAATCGTTAATTTGTAGTAATATCATATAATATAAATATTTTTTATTATGCGCCTCTGAAAAATATAGTTGGCAATATATTTTTGTTTACATAAATTAAAATTTGGTAAATATTTTAATAGGAATATTAAGTACCACTAAATATTTATAAACATCTAAATCTGTAGGGAACGCTCATAATGTGAGTTCGACTCGTGCTTGACAGATTTTTCATTAGTACAATAATATTTTTTATGTCACTAACACGTAAGTATCAGAATATTAAATAAGCCGTTTTTAAATTCTTTCAATCTTGACTTGAATGAAAACCATTTTGAAAGATTAGTAACTCGAAGAAATTAATCTTAAAAAAAATTATGATAATAACATAAAATAAAATGTTATTAATTTCTAATTAGTTGTCATGTCGAGTATATATACTCGACATGACAACTAATTAGAAATTAATAACATTTTGATAAATACTTGACATGTTGTCACGTCGAGTATATATACTCGAACAATAATTTTATATTTTAGGTAACAGCGTTAACTGTCGCTGCTTTATTTTCGTAGCACATTATTAAATAATTGTAAAATTAACACTATTGCAATAAATGCTAACTATACAATTTTACTATATAAAACTAAAACAAATGGTAACTAATTATGAACATTTACGTAATAATAATAATATAATAACATAAGTAAAATATATAAAAATATACAATTAACTTCCATTCATAACGACAAAATATTTTATATTTTCGTTTATTTCTTAATAAATATGACAAAAATATTGATCGTTTACGCAAGTTAAGTTAGTCATTTTACGCAAACAAATTCCCACTTTTTATCTGCCTTATTAGTCATTCTAAAAAAGAATGACTAAAGTGGATACGAAGTGGTAATTTATGACAATAACTACGTAAAAATTATCGCATACCTATCTGAATTTATGAGCGTATTAAATTATAAATTTGCTCTTGAATATGAAAACTTATGATAATACCTTTTTTATTCCCACTTTATACCTATTTTATCGGTAATACTAAAAATAATAACTAAGATGGACACGAAATAGTGACTTATGACAATAATTACTTAAAATTTATCACATACCTATCTGAATTTATGAGCGTATTAAATTATAAATTTGCTCTTGAATACGAAAACTTATGATAATAATCTTTTTTATTCCCACTTTATACCTATTTTATCGGTAATACTAAAAATAATAACTAAGATGGACACGAAGTGGTGACTTATGACAATAATTACTTAAAATTTATCGCATACCTATCTGAATTTATGAGCGTATTAAATTATAAATTTGCTCTTGAATACGAAAACTTATGATAATACCTTTTTTATTCCCACTTTATACCTATCTTATCGGTCATTCTAAAAAAAATAATTAAGATGGACACAATGTGTTGATTTATGACAATAACTACGTAACATTTATAGAATACCTACCTGAATTTGTGAACGTATTGAATTATTAATTTGCTCTTGAATACGAAAACTTATGATAATAATCTTTTTTATTCCCACTTTATACCTATTTTATCGGTAATACTAAAAATAATAACTAAGATGGACACGAAGTGGTGACTTATGACAATAATTACTTAAAATTTATCGCATACCTATCTGAATTTATGAGCGTATTAAATTATAAATTTGCTCTTGAATACGAAAACTTATGATAATAATCTTTTTTATTCCCACTTTATACCTATTTTATCGGTAATACTAAAAATAATAACTAAGATGGACACGAAGTGGTGACTTATGACAATAATTACTTAAAATTTATCACATACCTATCTGAATTTATGAGCGTATTAAATTATAAATTTGCTCTTGAATACGAAAACTTATGATAATAATCTTTTTTATTCCCACTTTATACCTATTTTATCGGTAATACTAAAAATAATAACTAAGATGGACACGAAGTGGTGACTTATGACAATAATTACTTAAAATTTATCGCATACCTATCTGAATTTATGAGCGTATTAAATTATAAATTTGCTCTTGAATACGAAAACTTATGATAATACCTTTTTTATTCCCACTTTATACCTATCTTATCGGTCATTCTAAAAAAAATAATTAAGATGGACACAATGTGTTGATTTATGACAATAACTACGTAACATTTATAGAATACCTACCTGAATTTGTGAACGTATTGAATTATTAATTTGCTCTTGAATACGAAAACTTATGATAATAATCTTTTTTATTCCCACTTTATACCTATTTTATCGGTAATACTAAAAATAATAACTAAGATGGACACGAAGTGGTGACTTATGACAATAATTACTTAAAATTTATCGCATACCTATCTGAATTTATGAGCGTATTAAATTATAAATTTGCTCTTGAATACGAAAACTTATGATAATACCTTTTTTATTCCCACTTAATACCTATCTTATCGGTCATACTAAAAAAGAATAACTAAGATGGACACGAAGTGGTGATTTATGACAATAACTACGTAAAATTTATGGAATGCCTGTCTGAATTTATGAACTCATTAAATTATAAATCTGCTCTTGAATACGAAAATCTATGATTATAATCTTTTTTATTCGCATTTTATACCTATCTTATCAGTCGTTCTAAAAAAAATAACTAATGATTGATGAAAGTAATTGGGTAAAATTTATAAATACCTACCTGAATTAGTGTATTAAATTATAAATTTACTCTTAAATATGGAAACTCTGAGTGCAAGAAAGGAAAATGACCTAGTCATGAACAAAGACGAAACATATCAAGAATTATTGTTTGCCTCTATTTTTAATTTATTCTTTTTTGTTTGCCCTTAGAACTTTCCTAGTTAATAAACACATCTCAATTTTTAATATAGATCAAATAGATCCACTGCCTCAAGAAAGAAGTTTTCTCTATGCCATAATGTGAAAGTAGAGATGGGTTAGTAACAATTATATTTCATATACTGTCGATACTTGTATTCATTATTTAGTTTTGGATACTAGCATCGATACTATTTAAATACTTGCATAGAAATGTTGAATATTTACTTATTTCAAATATAAATATAAAGGATGTTTTAAAGAAATTTCTAGATGGAACTGTAAAATATATCGTTTATAGAAACATATGATGATAAAATAATATCATATGAAGTTACTTCATTTATTCCGTAACTAAAAAATAACCTTACAGCTATTGTGACAAGTAGGCAGATTGATACTTATTAATACTAAATATTAATGAGTATAATAATAACATTGTATTTTTTTCATTTGAACCATTACCATTAAATTTAAAAAAATAAGAACTGGCAAATAAATATAATTAATGACAGTTAAAAGTTTTTTTTTGTTTTTTATTATCGACGTCTTGCTAATAATATATTCGGACAGGCCAGTATTGCACAAAAATAATATTTAGATTTAAATTAATAATAAAAGGCTTTATAAAATGAAAATAACATTAACATTGAAGATCAATTTAACTGTTGACAATATTACTTTAATATTACTCGAAATAAGAGTTGTCAAATAATTATAACCTCAAAATCGTACGTATTTATGCCTTTATTGAAGACCTGAGGTATTCCACTGAGCCCAAATTCATATATTTTGGTTTGTGTATGCTTACTCTAAAATATGATATATCAGTCATTCATGTTCATAACTAGGCCAAATACTCCATGCAAACTCTATATTCTCCTTTATTATCTGGCGAAAATTGAAATGTGAAGATTGCGTTTCTATAAAAATTAGATATTAAAACGGCAACTGGCTTTTACTCGATTAATAAAATGGTTAAATCTCTATATATGATGTTTATTTATTATAGGATTCAATACATGAAAACGACAAAAGACGTAACCTTTATAAGGCTGCTGATTTGTAACAGTCATCCTTCTCAGAAAACTTTTTATATAGAAACTTTAAATATGGCACATAAATCCGCATGAATCTCAATAGTACTTAAAAATATTTGAAAAAACAAAAATTGTTTACGTGGCCTACGAAGTAAACGAAAATTTGTTTTTTCGATTTTAATGGTAGTATACCATTCAAAAGAGCCGAAGTTTACGGTTCTTAAAATTATTATTGAAACGAAGCTTATTAACAGACGTTTGTAATGGAGACCTAACTGAGAAAAAGTAAAACGTCACGAACGAACGCGGCTATGAAACGCTCCTTATTGGCTTGATCGGGCGTATTGTTGTCCATATGAGTGAGCGAGAGGAATAAAACAGAAACAAAATGCAACAGGCAGCTCGTAGCACTGACTCTCACACCTTCGTTCTCTTTAAATAACTGTGTATGTGTGTGTGTGCGTATGCGTGTAAGTGTGCGCGTGCGTGTGCATGTGCGTATGTGTGTGTGTGTGTTTGTGTGTGTATATGCGTATAGTTGTCCCAATGAGGAAATATACGCGCTTACTACTATACGCATGCGCATGTAATAGGAAAAAGAAAACATTCTCTCACGTGGACAGTTAAATGGTATATTTAACCTGTTTACGTATTTTGGTTTTTTGTTAAATGTTTTTGATTCTGTGATTTTAAAAATGTCAATTATTTATTACTGTATCGATATTATATTAATTAATAATTAAAAATTTAGTTTTATATGCGATGCTTAAGAAGTTTCGCTTCTATTGGGTAACGCTCGACACTTCACGTCTTTCTTATATGTTATACTAAGATCGACACTAGATGTTTTAAAATATTGCCAGGTTTAAGGTACTACGTTATTATTACGTAAATGCTTCGTAATCGTGACAGTAGAGATTACAAATAAAATTCATTTTCAAAGAAGTATTTTCGCGAAATTTAAATAATAGTTAACATAAAAATCCAAGAATATTCGACGTCTAAAATATTTTTATTTAATTAATAGAAAACTGACTAATTAATGAAATTTATTGACGAATTTTATTGTAGATTGTGACTAATTTTATTTAATTTTGTTAAATAGTTCAATATATATATATTTTATTTTAGTGATAATAAAGGTTGTTCAATTTCTCGGATGACCTTGATAAATTTTCAAATGAAAGGGACTAAAATGTCAATTGTGGCTAATTCGTTATTTCGCGATTAGTTCCATACTTTGTTTTTACAAAATTCTTCAAATGTATTGCTGTATTCATAGGCCACAAAAGTAATCTATAATCCTAACTGTAGTAAAAATGTATCAATTTTCTGTTCGCCTTTTTCACCTATTTGAGAAATTCAAACACGAGCTTTATTAATATAATTTGGGAAAACTCATAACCACAATCTAATAAATCAGCAGGAATAAATTTCCAAATGAGCAAATTTTTTTTATAAAGTCGAAATACCAATGGATACCTTGCTGATTCATGGTATGCTGTCGCTTCAGTTGCTACGCTACATTTGTGACGTTTTGCATCTGACGTAAAGTTGATTGGGCTCATGTATTTCCAGCAGGAAAAATCCAGACCACAAAAAAGTTATTAGATGAAGAACGCCTTACACAGGCAATGGGTATAGATATTAGGTAAATGATTTGTTTATCTATAGAGCGCTTAATTTCACTAATATTAATTTTTTTTCCTAAAACCAATCCATAGGCATAGGAAAATAATCCGTATGCATGATATCACACGATCATGGACGCCAATTACGGGAAATTAGGCACTCATCGAATGTTTCCTGCAATAAATTGATTGTGTTGCGTGCTACGAGTACGTGACATATTGCACAGTCTTGTTGAAAGCAAAGCTCTTCAAAATGAATACCATTCAATTGGAAAACGAAAAAGTCAGTGATGATGGATCTAAAATACTCTCCATTGACTGTAATGTTCTCGCCGGCATCATCTTTGAAGAAATACGGGTCAATGATTCCACCAGTCCACAAAGCACACCAAACGGTAATGTTATGACACCTCAGTAATGGATTTTCTTCACTCAAAATCCGGCGATTTTGTTTATTGACGAAGCCATTCAACCAAAAAAGAGCCTTCTAGCTAAACAAATTGTTGCTTGAAAAAGTGTTTGAGAATTGGACTTCCAGATTGCGCTTTATTCGGGCAAGCCGCGGCACCCATATTTCTGAAACCGTATTTAAATATAAATGACATAAAACAAAACTTTTCAATAAAACCAATACCATAGCCATTTTCATGATTTTTATCATTTTTTTCAGTTGAAAATTCCTCTGAAAAGCAACCGTTATAATTGTTTAATTATAACGTTTGTTGTTTTAAAAGAACAAGGCAATACATATTTCTATTAAATTATAGATTTGCGAAAATGAGTTTGTGTTTCAACTAAATTCTTATCAAGTGTAAAAACCGATCAAGTTTGAGTTTGTCGCGAGCACCAAAAGATCCGTATCTTATTTGAAGTGAAATTACTTAATTTATCAAAAGTCGTCATTAAGAAGTTCAGAAAGGTCCATAGGGCAATAAATGTTTAATGATATGAAATTTAATTAAGTAGAATGCATATTGATTACCATGAACATCTAAAAAACTATGACATCTGAAATTATCGTCAGTGTATTTTTACAAACTTTGCGTAGGTTTAGAAGAACACTATTGTTTTATAATTTTAGGTTCAACAATTTCAGAAGTCAGGTTAAATAGTCAGGGGGTGCGTATATTTTTAGTATATCTCTGAAAATAAACTACCAAATTTTACGAATTAAACATTTTGGGAACCTTAGAACAAGTCCTTTCAAACCATAACCCACACTATATAAAGAAATTTTATGGAAACGAATGGAAATTTCGATAGAAATAGTGTATGAACGGAGATTGTGATATACATATTTTTCATGTCAGCTACTGAGATATGTCCTGGTTATTATTTTTTGCATTTCCAAGTTTCTGTCGAATGGCTTTTCTTATGTATAAACAAACACATAAGTTCTCTTTTCTTATAAAAGTTACGTTTTTCCTTTTTCAGATATAAAGTTATAAAAACTTACCGAGTTTTGTTTATAGAACGAAATACGTTGGAAGTCAAATCGTTAAACGAATCTGTTTCTATTGTAATGTATTTATTACCACATTCTCTTGAGCCTTGACCAATGATTAGACATTGTAGTTCTTATCAGTTTACAGGAAATTAGAACAAAGTTATCAATATTGAGCATCTCAGTACAAACTCTTGTAAAACAATCAGCAAACATAAATTTATTCCCGATTAAAGTTTTTCTGAAACATTTTGCACAATTTTTCCTGTTAGGTACGTATATAACACTGTCTACATTCCAAACTTCCAGTTTTTGGATAAATTAGAACTGGTTAATTTGATGACAAGTTTCGATGATGGTGACTTCCTCAAAACTCCTACCTTTTTATACCAAAATATAAGCTTTGGATTTCGATTATTGCTTAGGTACACAGGAGATCAAAAACGTCTCGAAACGGTTCGCTTAAATAGCGTACAATGATAGTGCGGCAGATTTTGAGAGAGGAGATCCAATTTATGACAGTTGAATAGAGTGTCATTATAAACTTTAGTTCACGTCATTTTGTGTACTATGTAGGTACTCCAGAAACAAGAAGGACCGTGAGGACGAGCCAAGTACTCGGAAATATGTCAATTAAGACAAATTCAAAATATATAAAGCAAACAAATCACATAATTTTACAGAACTCAATTAAAAGGGGTTTAGAAGTATTTGTTATAACAGAAATAGAACCATTGTATTTCTATCTCGTGACAATCGGAATTTACGAATTATGACGATCCTTATGATAACAATACGTAACAATATGAATCTGGAAAGAAGTTCTACCTGTAGAGGCTTTCTTTAAACACTAAATGTACGTTACATTCATCGTTCAGCCAAACTAACATCAGACATTATGCTTACAATCATCCAGATTGCTTTAGACCACTTTCTTGAGCTTTCTTGAAATTATTATCCCCCTCGTAAAAATGTGAGGGGTCCATTAAATCCCTTATAATATCCCGAATTAGCAAACAGCAAGATTGACGCAAAAGTGAGTTAAATACCGCCTCTAAGCTTTGAGCGATTTAGAACCATCATTTTTTTGAGAACGCACTTTGCGAATGCTCTAAGACTCTAATGACTTACAGATCCATCCGCTCGTAACCGAATCAAGATGAATAAAGAAACCAATTCCTAATGATTTCCGTGATTCTACTCAGCAGGATAATGGCAATCAAAAACAGGGAAAAAACTCGCAGAAAACTTATGCTGTTTAGTACATAGACGAAACATATTAAATTTAGTTGAAATTTATAACAGTATAGGCAACCTGTGCGCCTACAATAGAAAGATGACTGGCGTGTTATGATAGTTGCCGTGGTTGCTATGGTTGCATCGTTACAGTTCAAAATGTGGAGGTCCAATTTTAATTCTATTATTATTTTGGCGAGTCATTGTCTTTATATTCGGTTGTTGCTGGCGACTTTGATAATCAAAATAATGTTCTTTTTAACAAAAATAATAGTATTGATGTATATTCTATAAAAAGGAGCTCATCACTTTGCTTACTACTATCTAGCAAAATGTGCTCCGTACCCCAAAATAGATATTGAAACTGGTGTCAAGTTCTAGACTAGTAAAATACTGTGGTGAATCTTTACCTTAAAAGCAAAAAACAATTTCTAACTACGCAAAAAATACTGTGTATCACTTCAGCTGTGTTAAACGTATCTATAATAATGAAAGCTATGTCACAATAGCATAGGCATGGACTACCCATGGCTATGTTATTGTGGCATGACTCCAGTGTATCTATAATTAATAAAGAAGTGTTTTAACACAAACCTTGATGAAATAGGATTAAAAGTACTTACATTAAATTTGTATACAGTTCTTCGAATCGATTTAAATTTATAGTATTAAGATGAACTTTCAACCTGTTGATGGTTTCATTTAATAATTAATTGCTTACATGTTTTTATAATAACTTCAGTGTTGGCAACTGGTTCTAGTAACTCACTTTGATATTGGTTCTTTACAAAGCACTTTTTTATCAATTTCCAGAAAGTTAAACAGTTACTATTCGAAGAATTGTAAGTGTGCTATCTATTTAAGCTGTGCTTTTTTTGGGTCGATTTTCGACATTTTGTTTTTTTTGTTTGTTAATTTGGGCCAAGAAACAATGTTACATGGAAGAAAATATATTATAAGAAACGTTAATTGTTCACGAGTCTCGTCTTGCGTTTCTTTTTATTATTCTTATAGCTGAAATTATTTTCAAATTAAAGTTAGAGAGAATAGATATCACTATGATAGGAAAAAAACAGAACCAGATTTTTTCGGCCACATAATGTTTAATTTTAATGTAGCCATAACCCATTCTATCACTTTAATTTTTATATTAATCAATGAAAAAGCAAGATTCTATGAGTATATTTACACGAACGCAAGTATTCTGGGGAGTAATTCTAAGTATACGTGCATACGTACGTACGTCGATATTACGTTCATATTTACGTATGTATGTATGTAGTTCCGTATGGATTCGGAATGTCCTTGTTTCATAAAGCTTGGCAGCGCGTACGTATATTTGCTGATTTTTATATACGGACGATGATATTTTATCGGATTTTGAAAAGGTTCTCGAAGGAAGTATCTTTTAAATTTTAAACCGTGTCTAAAAAAGTAAGGAAAAAAAAACTTCCCGAATTCGAAAATGATAAATTTCAGACTTTTTGTTTTGGTACATAGACAGTAGTATCTTTAGTTTTTGGTTAAAATCGTTAAAGCGGTTTTTGCGATCTACCGCGGGCTTGCGGTAGAAAGATGACTGGTCACATTTTCATAACTATGGTTACGTTTTTTAACAACTGTGATTCTAGGGATTAAATTTTTGTTATGATTGTTTTTGCATATTGTTCTCTACAATTGGTTGCTACTCGCAATTTAGTTTGTACGATAATTTATTTAGAATAGCATTCATTATTACCAAGAACCAGATTCCATGAAGAATTATATTTTAGAAAAATGTAAGATTTATAAAAACTTGGAAAAATAACACCTAATTTATTTTAAGTTTAGCTATACACTTTTCCCTTTGACACGGATTATCTTTCAGTCATGTGATTCATATATTATAGATATTCATGTCAGCTTTGATATTAGCTTTCTTAAGTTTTCCACCATATTGTTGGTTGTATAATTTCCTCGATAGGCTTATTAATCGACAGATCAATTTAAATTCTTTTTACAATTACTGTCCATATTTATTATATTTTTCACGCATTATACCCAGATGACTCCATTAGACTGCTATCGCTACTAATAATTCACTACTAAGCCATATATGTTATCATAACCAAATTATAAAACTTAGTCGTCATTAAATTCACAGAAATACAAAATCAAATGAAACTACGTGATGTAATATTATTTCTATTTTCTTTAAGTTCTTTACCAAAACATAGATTTCGTTGTACAAAATCATCTTCAGGTGAGCTATTTGTATTACAATATTGTATTACCACATCTTCAGACGGGCTATTAGCAAAGAATTCTTTGATAATAGCCCACCTGAAGATGTTGTAATACAACGAAACCTAGGCCGTGGTAAAGAACTTAACGAAAGTATAATATTACATCACGTAGTTTCAATTAATTTTAAATAATGAATTTCTATAAAATTAACGCCAAATATATTCAATATTACAAAAATACTTTAACCCTGTAATGGTATAACGCTAAACTGTTTTTTGATTAAAATCGACGGAAGGCTCGATATTATGTTACATTTTTTTATATATTGTATACATAAGCGAGACACATTTGGAGAAAAATTGAAAAAAAAATATAGAATTAAGATAATATTGAGAAAATAAACTATATTAAAATTTTTATCAGATGCGTAAAATTACAAAATTGGTTTAAAAAAATTGTCAGTTTTTCAAGACACGTTAAGAATTTAAAATAAAAAAAGTGCTAGACGCTTAAAAAAAGGAGTTGCGTTTTATAATTTTTTCCCCCATATTTTAATATGTTATTACAGGTGAGGATTTTTTTTATATTTACAGACGCTTTTTAATCATATGAAATATTTTGGGATTTTTCAAATAGCTTTACGACCACGATCCACGGCTTTTGTACTCCATTTCAAAATCAAGCCAGTTTATAAGAAGCACGCAGATACACACGAAAATTTACGGGTTACATCTCTTCTGTGATATATTTGATTCTTTGATTTATTGTCTTGCTTTAACCTTTTCTATAAGAAAATAACCATTATTGATAAAAGTTTAATTCAATAAAAGAGGTTTCGTTTTTTATATATTATTATTTATTATATTATATATTATTTTTATATAAATAGGCATCAAGCGGGCTAATAAAACGCGCGTCGACATATAAAAGGGGAATTTTTCAACAAACAATCACGTAATGCACTTTGGGGAAAATAAGCTTTTCACTATTTTTCTGTTTTAATCAAAGAATACTCGTATAAAATGACGTACTTAATAGTTATAAAGGCCGCCCATTATTAATATAATAAATAAAATCATGATTGGAAGACTTTTTTAATGCCCGTGCTAAAATTGTCAAAATGGAACACTTATGAAATCACTTTGGTGTCCATCCATTCGTAAGTCACAGGCGATTTTCTCGAAAACTATTGGATATCAAAATTTTAAAAATTAGCACAGATATATAAAGGTCAAATTACAGACTTGAAGAATAAAAGTTCAATTTGGATTTTATCGTTCAGGGGCTAAATTAAGAAATAAAAAAAACATTAAGAGGATCGTGTAGAATCAAATGAAAACGTATTGAAGCAAAAATTCAACAATGTATATATTGTATTTTTTATGAATTTGTTTAAATATTTTTCGGAAAAAAATGCTTAAAAATTGCTGTCCTTCCACCCTTATCACCTAAAGATCGTTGAGAAAAATCTGAAAAAATCATGAACATTGAGAATTATGTATAGATTGAACCAAAATAATGAAGATTGAAAAATTCGACCGCGTTTAATTGCCATAAACAATTTAATTGTTGATTTCCTGGAACATTGTTTTTTTGAGAAAAACATTTTTGACAAAAAATATGTTTTACGAAGAAAGGAAAATCGTCATCTTTGAATGCTGATTTTTTTTGCTATAATCCAAAATCGAGTGCAGCACTGTATATAGTCGGAGTTAGAGTTGCCAGATGTCCGGGATTTCCGGAATTGTCCCGGAATTTGTCATATTGTCCCATAACCAGGAATAAATTTGTCCCGGAAATGTAAAAAAATATGGTAATTCTTTAAAATTGTCTTTATTGACATTTTTCGTGAATCTGTACATGCCATAGCTGCATTACATTTTGCTACATTGATCCATGGAAAGACCGGAATCGCATGATAACGGAACAAATCAAGGCATCAATTTAAATTCCAATAAATTGCGAAGAGCTAGAATTTAACTTAAATTAACATAAGGACTGTTTTTATATTAAAGTACTTATAATTATTTATTAAGTCAATAAACTTCATTAAAAAGTTCACTTTGTATTTTGGCCAAAGAATACTTATTTATTTTTATTAATCAGAATGTTATTTGGATTAAAAAAAACCCTCTTTTTGGGTCAAACTAATTTTTTTTTCTTAAATGACGGGTAGAAATGTCCCGGAAAAAGCGATTTTACATATGGCAACCCTGGTCGAAGTGCATTACAATTATTAATTTAAGTGGGTGACTGATGGTACGAAATACTAATTGTGCATACACCCGTAGAATACGATTGACAGTTTTTGCTTTACATTTAATGTTTGAAAATGTATGTATTGAATAAAAAACAACTTATTGCAAAAACATTCACAAAATCAAGAGACTCCTAGAGTAGCTTTCATAATGTATACGTTTATCTGTATGGCATGCGACTTATATTAGGTTAACCTGGAAAGAACTCCTATTGTCGTCACATCTTATTATCATTCAACAGCTCGTTAGATGTAGTGAGTGATGTCTGTCGCATGAAAATAAAGTTTGAGAACGAAATCCACCTCTCTCATTGACACCTGCCAAAATTTTTTTTCTCTTTTATTAAAGGTCAAAATAATATAAATAATGCAGAAGTATATTGAAACAAGCACATTTAACCAAAAGTCAAATTGTTACTATTTTTTTTTACTTAATTAAAAGAAATTAAACTAGACTTCAAAGGCTATCCAAGATACCAGAGTTTATCTATAAAATAAATAAATTTACTAAATCATTTGATGTAGTTTTTCGATTTAAATCGAATATTGTTTGTCACGAAACACTTATATTAAAAACAAAATTGTCATATAAAAAATTATAGCGGTGCTGAATTTTTTTATTCGCATATATGGGGAATGTTAAATAGGTTTTCAAAAACATTGAGGGGAACGTTATTATCACTTTTTCGATACAACGATCACTTTTCGATTCATGAACGGATGTTCATGAAATGTTACCATTAGAGTGGACATTTTTGTTAGAGTTACATAACCCGACCCCCAACTAGCTAAAGCGCTGTTTTTGATTGGCTGAAAATTGTTTACAATAATAGTATATATAATTAAATTAAAAGGAAAATGAACACAGCTAAGTAGGCTCTACCAGTTACATATAATAGTCGACCAACTTATGACGTCACCAACTTATAGGTCAGTTGAAAGCTTATAGCAACTCCATATAAACGGACTGCAAAAATAAGTATATTTTAAAATCTATATTTATTACCTATGTGAAATATATACAAAATAATATATTTATTTATTTATATGATTGGAAATAATATTAATATTTGTAAATAGTTTAATACTATTTACAAATATTAATATTATACTAATAACTAACTAGTGTTCGCGGAAACTAGTGTTCGCCCAGTGATCGAAATTCGAGCGTAATTGATTTAAGTTTTAAGTTTGAATGTTATTCGTTTATGTCAAAGTCATTCCGTCAATCTGACATTTTCAAATTCTTTAGCGACCATCTCTATCTGTGCGACTGTTAGACCACAGACTATTATGTGTTTTACATCGACAGCGTGAACGTAAACAATAAAACTTTTAATGTATTTGTAATACATATTATATACAAATTTTAGCTTTCTGCACTCCTCCCCCATATAAACTTTAACTATGCCAAATCTCACACTTCTCCGTGCGCGCAATATACTTAAAAAAAGGATGCAAAATTGTTTCTTCACGTATTAATATATATACATTATATAGGTGCGCTTAAATGTTTATTTGCACTTAAACGTGTACAGAAGGTACTCGTAGGTTGAGTCATATTCTTACTGAACAAGTTTTTTACTAAATTAATTCGCGTGCGGTCTTTATAAGCATTCGAAACGTTATTAATTATAAGTTTTACTTTTATAACGAAATAGAAAAAGATAAAAATTTTTTTTCTAAAATACAAGATCTGGGTTATTTATACCGGCTAGTTAACGGACCAATCTTCCGGTTCTTAGCATGTTTCGAGTTGGCGTCTGCCGCTCTCGATACTCACGCGGGAATGCTGTGGGAATTACCGTGCGTCGCGTTAAAACTTGTAGCTTGGATTTTTAATGAAGACCGCGCTGTCTAAAAATAAAGGACACGTTGCTATGCGACGGAAAAAGAGTGAGAAATAATTTCCCTGAATTTAAAGTTACACGAGAACCAAACGAGCAACTCGTGTTTGTGGTTAGTCGGTGGCCGACATCTGCCGACATATAAATGTCGCAAGCGCAGATCGTGATGTTCACACACAGACACTAACAGATAATAATTTAGAACTGAAACTTCATAGGCGGCGATTCGATAATAAACAAGTGAACGAGAATCAATTTAAGCTTAGGCATAGCATCACGCATCACGTTTAGGCACATTTCGTTACATGAGAGAGAAGAAAGATATGACGTAAAGAGAAAGAGAGAAAGAGCTATATATTTCAAGGCCATGGAAGTGGAGCAGAAGCAACGTATACACAACGATACAAAGCGATTGAATAAGATAGTGTTGCGTTGTAGATATACGCATCAGACGCTACATTATGAACAGCTGACGTACCACGCACACGTTGCGTTATTTACGTTACACGTATCAAAAGAAGACTATTAAAATGTTATCCATATATTTATATATATATATATATATATATATATATATATATATATATATATATACATATATATATATATATATATATATATATATATGTGTGTGTGTGTGTGTGTTTGATTTATTATTAATTCTGCATGTATTTGATCCATTACAATAATAAAAACATATTAGGTATACATTGTATTTAATTTATTTATAAATATGATTTGTAACAACATTTTATTAATTTTTCTAAATGTTATACGTAGTATTAAAATCGTCTTATGCGAATTTAGTATCATCTATGGATTTACACTTTGTATTTTATTTCTCACCGTCAGGGCCGTTTTAATATTTTGTACTTACTTTTGTCAAGATTTAAAACGCCAAAGAAGTGTCACCTCTGTCACGTGTACTAGATTGCACGCGATTTTTTTTATTTTCAATAATTTTTTTAGCATCTTATCATTGCGATTTCAGGCTGTTTTGAAAAACGTCGAAAATTGTCCTAATGATAATTGGCACACATTTCGAGGTCATTAGATTGCAAACAGAAGGTTCGGTTGTTTTCAGGGTCATAATAGTTACGTGACCAATTTTTCGTCCTATATATTCAGTTGTTTCAACCGTGGAAACACAAAAATATCCATCACATAATTTCTCGCGCGTCTGTGTGATTTATTCTTCATACACTTAGTTTACTCAAAACGGACTCTTTATTTATTACTCAAAATGAACTCTTCATTTATTACTCAAAACGGGCTCTTCATTTATTACTCAAAACGGACTCTTCATTTATTACTCAAAACGGACTCTTCATTTATTACTCAAAACGGACTCTTCATTTATTACTCAAAACGGGCTCTTCATTTATTACTCAAAACGGGCTCTTCATTTATTACTCAAAACGGGCTCTTCATTTATTTTCAAAACGGACTCTTCATTTATTACTCAAAACGGGCTCTTCATTTATTACTCAAAACGGACTCTTCATTTAATACTCAAAACGGAATCTTCATTTATTACACAAAACGGGCTCTTCATTTATTACTTAAAACGGACTCTTCATTTATTACTCAAAACGGATTCTTCATTTATTACTCAAAACGGGCTCTTCATTTATTACTTAAAACGGACTCTTCATTTATTACTCAAAACGGACTCTCCATTTGTTTTCAAAACGGACTCCTCATGTATTACTTAAAACGGACTGTTCATTTATTACTCAAAACGGATTCTTCATTTATTACTCAAAACTGACTCTTCAGGAATATGCTGGCCAATGCAAAACTTTTCAAAAATCAATTTTATTAAAATTTACCCATGGTATGTTTGCACAAATGATTATCGCCAAATTGTAACTAAAATCCGTTCAAGATCAAGATCCCTGCATATTTTTTGAGTAGACACACCAGAGGCATTCAAAATATTCCGAGTTGCATACAAAGTCGTAATCAAAAGACAACAGAAACTGAACTTAAACACAAGGCAAATCAGAATCTAAAATTAACCATTGTCGCCAAGATAGATAAAAAAGAAACGAAAAATTACTACACACACAACTGATTATCTAAAATGAATATTCAACATATTACTAACGCAAATGTATAATAATATTTGTATAGAATTATTAAATTTGTATTGTTACATTAAATTTGTATAGAAAGTACTTTTATCAATAACTTACATTTAGCTTATAAGACAGATATTTCTATTACCGTTTACGTAAATATTTAATTTAAAACTAGTACATGTTACAACAACTTAAAATATTTGTGCATTGTGAAATAATCCCATACTCGTATAAAAATATAACGATACTGCTACCCCATCATTTGCGACTTCACTATTTGTAAGCAGGGTTGCCATATTTAAAATCGCTTTTTCCGAGACATTTCTCCTACTATATCTATAACTACCAGTGATTTAAGAAAAAAAAATAGTTTGACCCAACAAAAGGTTTTTTGAACCTAAAAAACATTCAGATTAATAAAAATAAATAAAAAATTTGTTTTCTTTTGCCAAAATACAAAGTGAACTTAAAGAATTACCATATTTGTTTACGTTTCTGGGACAAATTTATTACATTCCTCGACACGGGACAATATCACAAATTCGGGGACAATTCGGGAAATCCCGGACATCTGGCAATCTTATTTGTGAGTTAGATTTTACTTAATGATGATCAGTATTCGCGGACAAATGACTCGCTTATTCGCGAACAAGAACGAACAAGTCGAGCGTAGGCGAACAGGAAGGAACAAGTCGTACCGCGGAGCGCGCTCAATATAGCGGTAGTTTCAAACGCGGGTCCTTCGATATGCTAGGCACAGGCTCGACCACTGGACCAGTGAAGCAATTATACACGGTGAAAAAAATTGTCGTTGAAATAAAACGTAAAACAAATTTCTAATTGAGTGCAAAAAAATATTACACATAACTCTTTTTAATACACCCAATACTTGCCCGGAGTGCGGTTTTTACCTGCATTGGCGATGTCTTCGCAGTTATTCGCAGGTCATTCCCCGAGCGGCTCTGAACAATGTGCACAAATACTGTGTGTATGAAAAAGATGACAAATAATTATGAATATTATTTTGAATTTTTAAAAAAAATGTCATCTTTTAAAATTTATTTTAAAGACAATCAACAATTCAAAAAGGATATCTCAGTCCGGCACCAAAATTTTTTTTTACAAATTTGATTTCACACATAAATATAGACTACACGTTTTCCTGGAAATTAATTAAAAATTCATTTCCTAATAAATGAAGCAACACTGATTCCGCAATCCAGTCCTGAAATGATTTCCTAAAATCGACCACCTATCATCATGATTTATGTCAAGTGTCGCACTTTTAATTTGGTTTGGTGATTATGATTTTCCTTATGCTATAATATTTTATAAATGTAATCTGTAGGTATTTAATTGTCGCTTATGCTTTTAAATATTCATAAGAATCAAACTCTCCAACGATATAAACCTAGAGAGAAAAAATATCTACCCTTTTAGATGTGACATCTTTCACTGCTTCATCATCCTATCATAAGAAACTACAAACAAATCTGGCAACCTTAGATAGCACCTGAACAAATAATTCCAAAAGATCAATGCAGCACTGAACGTTGAACGATATTCATTCAAATCGAAAATACAGTTCAACAACCTTATTGATGGATACTTATCGTTAGATAGAAATCTTATTTAGTAGATACATAGATAGAAGACAAAAGGATAGAATCCTTTTGTCTTCTATCTAACGATACTTATCGTTAGATAGAAGTCTTATTTAGTAGGTAGATAGAAGACAAAAGAATAGAATCCTTTCGTCTTCTATCTAACGATACTTATCGTTAGATTGAAGTCTTATTTAGTAGATAGATAGAAGACGAAAGGATAGAATCCTTTTGTCTTCTATCTAACGATACTTATCGTTAGATTGAAGTCTTATTTAGTAGATAGATAGAAGACAAAAGAATAGAATCCTTTCGTCTTCTATCTAACGATACTTATCGTTAGATAGAAGTCTTATTTAGTAGGTAGATAGAAGACAAAAGAATAGAATCCTTTCGTCTTCTATCTAACGATACTTATCGTTAGATTGAAGTCTTATTTAGTAGATAGATAGAAGACGAAAGGATAGAATCCTTTTGTCTTCTATCTAACGATACTTATCGTTAGATTGAAGTCTTATTTAGTAGATAGATAGAAGACAAAAGAATAGAATCCTTTCGTCTTCTATCTAACGATACTTATCGTTAGATAGAAGTCTTATTTAGTAGGTAGATAGAAGACAAAAGAATAGAATCCTTTCGTCTTCTATCTAACGATACTTATCGTTAGATTGAAGTCTTATTTAGTAGATAGATAGAAGACGAAAGGATAGAATCCTTTTGTCTTCTATCTAACGATACTTATCGTTAGATTGAAGTCTTATTTAATAGATAGATAGAAACGAAAGGATAGAATCCTTTTCTCTTCTATCTAACGATACTTATCGTTAGATTGAAGTCTTATTTAATAGATAGATAGAAGACGAAAGGATAGAATCCTTTTGTCTTCTATCTAACGATACTTATCGTTAGATTGAAGTCTTATTTAATAGATAGATAGAAGACGAAAGGATAGAATCCTTTTGTCTTCTATCTAACGATACGTATCATTAGATAGAAGTCTTATTTAGTAGATAGTTAGATAGAAGAAGAAAGGATTCCGAATGTACGTGTTTTTATGAAACTATGATAAGTCAAAATTCGTAATATATTCTTCGCTAACAACATTCGTTTGACTGTCCTTTATATATTTTATAATAAATATTTTATAATACAGTTAACTGACGAAATCAATCACTATAAATATATAAATAAACGACTTAAAAATATAATATAATTATAAATGACTTAATAAAGGACTTTAACACATTGAATACTACAAGGACGCCCGTGACGGCAGAAGTCGATTCCCATGAGATTATCATCATCATACCTCAACCATATATGTTAGACTGGAAAAAAATATTCAACCTAGGGGATAGACGATGTGATTTTGCTCTAGCACTCAATGTGTTAAAAGATATATTAAACAAAAATTAATTATGGCAGAAATGTTATGATACAAGCAACAAAACTTGCTTCGAATTTGATTTGGAAATTACTGTTATATTGATCTTATTTTTTTCTTTATGAGCATAATTAAGATTACAAACAATAATGTTTTTCCGCCATTAACTGAATAGGAAAGTCCGGTAAAACACGTATATAAAGAGGAAAACCCGTTAAACGAGCAAAAGTATGGATACGGCAAAATAGAATTATTAACGGAACCTGTCCGAAGTATATTTAAATGAACGCACCCACTACGTATGTCTTTCAAGCTTTTTTGCAGAATCGCAAGCGAGTGGGGACACTACAAACCATTTTAAAGCTTAATATTTTGCGAACGGGGTTTAAAACAGGTTTCGCATACACTTAGGTTTATATAAACGTAAAAGGGTACATGGTATTTACATTAAACTATTTACAAATATTAATAATATTTTCTACCATATATGTATATACTAGGAGGATTGCGTATACACTTATGTTCCTTTCCATTCCATCTCTTTTGCAATAATTGTATATATTTGTAAACAAATCAATTTGACAGTTAAAATATGGTTGGCACAAATATAATATATTCAATCAGTGGACGACTATTCACAAAACTCATTTTACCCAAAATATTATTAAACCATGTACTACAATCGCTATATTATCTTAATAAACTATCATACTAAATACTGTTATGAATATAAATATTACACTTTTATTTTACTCATACGAATTGTGAAAATTAGAAGAGAAAAACGGACAACCCTAACCGTCAATCACACAAATTCAGAGATATAAAACATTTTGGAAAAATATTCAATAATCCGACACGTACGAAGTCTATATCCATATATGCTATTCATTACACATCATTTACTTTATAATGTGTTGAAGTGAAATATTTATAATAAATTAGTATCACTTTGGCAGAGACGATAGTCGATGATCTTTCTCATTTACTTCTTCTATACCTAAGTATTCTTCTTCTATACTTATTTCTTCTATACTTAGGTATAGAAGAAGTAAATGAGACAGAACATTAATGCTATGTAAGAAATATACTTATATGTTCTCAGGGTATTATAAAAAAACATTGTAACATGTTATTTCCAAAATAAGTGTTAGTTTATATTTTACAATCTAGAATACATGTTGTACTAATCTTACGCTGTAGTTTTGAAGTAAAACTTCTTTACGCACGCTTGACTTGGGGAGTAAGCTGGTGAATGCGTGACTAGGCGAACGGAAGTTGTGAGCGAGATACAAGTTAGTGAAGACAGAAAGAGAGAGAGAGTTACGTTCCATATATTACTGTAGTGACAAGAGAAAGAGGTGCGAGCACACATTTTCTTTCTCTCTTTTTCTCATAGCCAGTTATGTTTCGTATATCTAAGACACAGTGCAAGCCTATTGTCTGTATCACACTGTAGGAGCAAGAGAGATCAGTGCGCGCGCACATTTTCTTTCTCTCTTCCTCTCATAGCCAGTGCATGAAACATATATATATATATATATATATATATATGTGTGTGTGAGTTTGCTAGCGTTACGCGAACGGTGATTTTTTTATTATTTTGTAATTTCATTTCGTTCTTGAACAATTTTATAAATTATTATTTTGTTCAATACATAAAATAAATACATAAAATAAAATATTCTACGTTTAAAGTGAATAGAATTGTAAATTCATTTTAAAGTTCATATTTTGTGAATTTGAAGTTTTACTTCAGTCGTGTGGTCTCACATTCGTTTTTTTTTTAGAATCGTTACTTACATTTTCGGTTATTATTTTTAACGTTAGATATATTTATTTAAAAAAAAAATAACATTTTATCATATAATGTAAATGTGTATAGCAATAACAAATTACATTCTTTAGTCACAAATATCATATCAATCCATACTATATTACTAAGGTAAACACAAGAACAAGGTTTAGAATATCTGAACTGTCACATTGATTTGTTTACAAACATTCTCTTTTAGAATGGAATGACGTATAGATTAATATAACCATTAAAGATTACATAGTATTTCTATTAAACTATTTAGAAATATTAATATTATTTTTCACCGTTTAAATTTATTATATAATATATCTTTCGTAGACGTGACGTTATATATTTCTAAAAAAATATAAGATTCAATATCGTCGCTACAATTTTCTAATAAACTTCAAGTAAATTTCTAAAATTTCTTTGTAATGTTTACTGAAACAGTTTCGGAGATGAGGGAGAATATATTTTTGTGAACATGTTCAACAAAATTTCTAGTACTATCTTATGTAAAATCCGGAAAAAATAGAACATAGCAAATAAGAACGGAAAAGAGGAAAATCTTACAAAAATCAAATTGTCAAATTTGATTTTCATTACCTGAAAGTTTTTATTAAAAACTCTGAAATGAATACGGATTAATATGCCGTACCATCGCACTGAATTTCAAGTCTTTAAATCAAAGTGTTTTTGAGAAAAAACAACTGTATTAGATAGATAGACGGAAGCACGGGTGGTCTCATAATGATCCCGGTTTTTTTATTTTTAATCACGAAACCCTACAAAATGATATATAGAATCTGAATTTCATTTCAAAATTCCTTTTTAAAGATATAAAAAGAAAATTGTGGGCAGTCATGGGACGCCTGGCAGATACGAATCATCTAATTTGTTTATATCGAAATATTTTTATTTGAACGAATTGAAAGCGAAAAAAATAAATATTCAGATAGTTGTTAATAATAAAATATTAATATAACTACATTATTTTATTTTAAGAAATAATCTATCATAGAAATATTTCTTAACAGTCTATTGAAAATATATTATTAATTTTATAATACTGTTAGCCGACGACGATTTTATAATACTGTTAAGATGCGAAGCTGGCCGAATTAAGTCGGAGTGTGCCGACAAGACGCGAAGCTGGCCGAATTAAGTCGGAGTGTGTCGACAAGGCGCGAAGCTAGCCGAATTAAGTCGGAAAGAGCCGACAAGACGCGAAGCTGGCCGAATTAAGTCGGAGTGTGCCGACAAGACACGAAGCTGGCCGAATGACACGTCGCAACATGCTCTCAGAATGTTTTACTCCCATCAAAACGCACCAATAGATGTTTCACATCGAAGAAAGTCCTCGCCGAGGTATGTTGAGTTGGTCACGAGGCATACGGCCTTTGGCGGAACGAGGCACCGCGTGGACCCGGTTTCGATTATCGGTCGTTCGTCGAGTGGGGCGGGACCGATGTTCTGGTTGGCTGTAAGAGATTGCTTTCGTATCAATAAGTCCACTATATGTATCAATCAGATACATTAAATTACATATATTAATCAATAATAAATCTCCCTCTGAAAATCTCCATCTGAATAATCTTCTATCAGAAAAATCACCTCCAAAATTACAGACGGATAGGTGCGGAGTTGTAAAAACTGTGGAGTTGTGACAGACGCATGGACACGCATGGACATGGATAAATTATCCGTAGTTAAACATTAAAAAACAGAACTCTGGAAAAATTAAAGATAATTAATATAAAAAATTACATATTTTCAAATTATCTATTGTTATTTTTGTTTTAAATCTCGACACAAGCCGTTTATGTGTTAATATTATTACGTTAACCTCTTAACGTAACGAATTTTTATAAATAACGTGATTTTTACGGAATTTTCGAAATTTCCACTGTAACTCCACCGATTATGTATTATACCACAAAATGAAAAATGGGTCTTCCGAAAGTGTATATACCTACATATTTGTATATTTGTATACATATTTACGAACGGCACAAAATGTTTGCTGACGATAGAGATCACAGTTTATGATGAATCGTTTTCAAACGGCCGAAAAAATGGACAAAATGGGGCAAAGATATGTATCTGATTTTAAATTGCAAAATTGAAAAAAAATTATAATCTGTCCATTCTTTTTCTTTGATTTTTTAATTCAAAATTGAATGCCACACTTCTTAATTCGCTACCCTAACAGCATTTTTCGAAATCATCGCACAAATAATGTGCCGATTGCGAAACAATACGCGCAAACAGTGCGACATGCGGCGCAAAACAATGCGTAAGTCTTCGGAAACGATACAGGCTGGATACCCAAAACGTTCAACAATTCACAATTTACGTCAAGTGCTCGAACTTGAAATATCGAATTCACTTATTCAATATTTTTTTTTGTTTTAATACCACTTTTGCTATCTGGAAACAAAGACTGCATAACCAAAGGTAAGGTCAGTTAGGATGTGTACAAAGTAATATTCAAATTATTTTTATACATGTAAACCTATATTACTTACTTATACGAAACCCTTTTAAAGTAAAAAAGAATTCATATGACAAAACTAATTCATGACCAGCATATCAAGATCTTAAATAAATCACATAACACGAAATTAATACAAAAATCTGAAATTAACAAAACAATAACATCGCTGTAACAACGACAATAACAAGATAACCAAAGGTGGTGTACTGCAAGCGCGCATTTTAAATGTCCTTTTCGCACCAAATCCATCAATGACTTCGAAAACATTCGACATAATTGTCGCAACCAACTTAAAAAATATACGAAAACTACCATTTGTTGCCAAATTTACGCATATTGGCTTTACGCATAATTTTGATGTAAATCAATATAAATTTCACTGCAATTATCAACAATAATGTCAACTAATGCAATTATCTTTTTTTTTAAACTGCATTTATTTATTAAAATTGCAATTATGAACAAATATACATTTTCGTAATCATATGATATCATAACTAAAGCAGCCTATAAGGATATTATCTGTTGATCTATATCAATAAGTGATGACACCAGAATACTGAAATATAGTGAAAATCTGAACAATATTACAGCAGGTACTGAAAAGATAGCGTGGTGCCAAATCGATACTTACGAGTGATGTAGAACTCTGTAGTTGGCCACCGCTGCTTACCTAGATTGAAGATGGCGCAAAGAAAAATATAGAAATGTAATATAGAGTTTGTCTAGTTTTTATGGAGTTTTTTTATTTATTTCAGAACATTGCGACTTAAGAGACTAAAATGTAGGTCTTGAGAGATAAATTTTAGTATAAACCGTTATTTCAAAATGTGATAGCCTTATCTTGAAGATAAATTATTACTAAATACTCTGAATCCAGCTAGAAACAAAAACTAATTTAAAAAGTACTAACTGGTAAGTTGTAAGAAAAACAAATTGACCCAGAAAGAAATATCAAACTTACAAATTATCTTTCCACCAAAATGCATATATTTTATTATTTTGTAATTTGTTTGCGTCAGGAAATTATTTTATATCAATCACCTCTTTTTAAAACAACAAAAACTTGTTAACTTACAGTTTGGTGCCAGTTCTAATGGATTTGCAGTAAGATAATACAAATATAGTAAAAAACCAAAATACATGAACTACAAATTGCCAATAAATCGTGAACCAACTGAATACACCAACATAGTTATGAAGTCCAATATGTAAAAAGTTAAAATATGTCTGCACTCACTGTTAGTTTAACTAAAGCGAGATAGAAATACCACTTACGTCCGTATGCACCACATACAGTCAGGACTCTCAGTCGAATTTACTGACAGTTGATAACATATTTTGTCAACTTGATACCGATTGGACCGTGCAATAGGGCACGGTCGGTAAAGTAGACTATTGTTCTGACTCGACTGACAGTTAATGAGAAACAGAAATACGTTTTTAACTATCAGTAAGTCCGACTGACATTCTTGACCGTGTGTGGTGCATATGGGCGTTAGTCTTTCGTCGGTTTTTTCTCATAGCGGAATCTATCAATGCTGGTCATGCAAGGAAAATGGTTCATAAAGGCTTTAACATAAACGAAAAAAGATTTGAGGATAGTCAGTCCACAATACGCGATACATAAAACTATTTATGCCCACTCTAACGCTCGGGACATTGTGAAGTAAACAACCTCCACAATTATTAAAAATGCATTGTTTTGGATTTTAACCGAAAAGAAAAAATAATCTGTTGAATAATATCGACGTTAATAAACTGATTTAAGTTTATATATCGCAAAAAAAACTATTTATAATTGTTTTTCGCAAAATCTCGACTTCCTAGATTTTTTATCTACAAGTCCGCTTGGGATTTTAAATGACGTAACTTGCGATATCGTTTCGTAAGTGTTTTGCACAGTTATTGTATGGAAAAAATGTAGTTCAGAAATGTCTTTAAAATGGAGCAGATTCAAAATATAGCTAGATATTTATACTTTGTAATATCATCCAATTCATTGTGCTGTATTTCGAAAAAATTAAATTTTGTTTTATGGTAAATTCAGAAAACAGGGTCAGCTACTATACAAAATTTTGCGATACGGGTCTGCATATTTTTGAAATTGACACATTAAAATTTTAAAACTGAAACGTACGTCTTTATCAGAGAAAAATGAGAAAAGAATAATATATTTTAACAGGATTCAGCTTATTTAATTTATTAAATTCAAAAATTTTTAAAAATAATATTTCTAAACAGGATTTAGCGTGTTTAATTTTTTTGAATTCTTAAAATGTACTCATTTTTGAAGTGGAAACTTCTTTTATCACGGCAGAGTAAGTTCGTTAGTTGAAAACGAATTTGTAAAAAAGAATGAAAGGAGAAAGTTAAATAGAAAAAGAGAGAAGGTAAAAGACAGACATACCGATATACCAAGAGAGATACATGCAAAATTAATGAAAACAAGAAGTTTCACTTCTAATGTACGTGACAGCTGCGTGTCCATTCTAACATTTTTATAATAGCTTCATTTGTATGAATGTACGTATGTATGAATGTAGGCATGCATGTAGGTAACGAAATCCTTCAAATAAATTTTCATCCACTTCCAGACGTCCTAATTATTAATTTGATATTTTAATTTTGATTTACTTAGCTAAATTAAAAATGGGTCAATAGTATAAACAATAGGTTCGCATTCCAATCGTCAAAGAATAAAAACTCGATTTTTTCATGGAAATTTATTATATTGCATTAATATAGTCTTAAAAACACGATTTAAAAGATATTTGAAGTATGTATGTATGCGTGTACTTCCATCCGTGTGTATGTGTTTGTATGTGTATCTCCGCCTGCTTGCGTGTTGCGTGTGTGTGTATGGCTATTGTGCCTATGTGCACGGGGCGTTTGGACTGTGAGTTTTTGTGCGTGCAGCGTGTGTGCGTATGTACGTGTGTACATACACACGTACATATGCATGTGTGGCATGTGTGCCTTTATGCGTGCCATATGGACATGTGCATGTAGCTTTGATCCGGCATTTTACCATTTCACCAAGTGACTGATGTGGATGAAATTTGATAAATATCCTCAACCTTTTTTTTTAATTTTGTGTAATCTCAATTTCAAAGTTCTTTAAAGAAAAAAAAATTGTAAAATTCAGTATTGTCAAAAAGGGTTTTTTATCAAATTATTAGTGCCAATAATGAATGATACTGAAACAGAAGTGGAAAAATAAAATTTCATAAATACAGCTTCATCGACATTAACTCCACCAATATTATATCGATATAAATCAGATTATCTTACTTTCACATTTTGAGAGCCGCATCGGAGTGACACGAACAAATTTAGACACTGTATTGAGCATAGTGGCTTTTCGCGTAGACATTTTTTTCGCAAAACAATTTTGATTTATTTGGAAAAATATTGCTCTTCAAAAGGTTAACTTTTATGGAACATGTAAATTATTTATATAGACAAATTCCTCACATAAGAAAGGACAATTTATTTATAAAAATATCTATCATCGTCATAAGGTAAAAGCACCAACATACGCACGTATATTAAGAGAAAAGTATCTCAAATTATCCGAATTTCTTCCACGTAGTTTTCATTAATTCATAAGTGACAAAGTTCAATAAGTGACAGCTAACAATCCTATGGTTGCAGTGAAAATAAACATTTTCAAGAACACGTCATAGATAAATCAATCGATGCATTTTATCCATCATAAACAAGTAGGTTCCTCTTCTAATATGGTGCCCAAATTAAGTCACCATTTCCACGTGGGCACTGCACGTTTTGATACAATTAACATGTTGGAAATCCCGCTATTGTCGCATGACAAAATGCAATGCCCAATAAGCAATCTAGCAAGTGTATGACAAGTAGGTACGTTTGTGATACAATTTTGTCTGCGTGTTTAATAAATAGCATCATTGCTTTTGATACATAATAATAAATAAGAATAATATATATATTATATAGATATATGAAATCTTTCGATAGCATGTACTTATACAGAGTGTAACAAATAACGTATATATTATTCATATAGGTAATTCTGTGCGTCGATAAGAGCATATTTAAAGCGTTTTTTTATTAAAAAAAACCTAATATTTTTTAACAAAAAAAAGCAATTCTAGTATTTTTCAGAAATGGTGGAGAATCATCATGTAGTTCATTAACATTTCCTACTCAATTTGATGCGCAGTATTATCTTTATGACTAAAAACACACGTTTTTATGTATAACAAAAAATAATGAACGTGTAAGTTATTCATACATATATTTCTGTACATCAAACTGAGTAATTGTTTTTTTTTGGAAATCGTAAATTTGATAGCGATTTTTTTCAGAAACGACTAATAATTTTCATATTGTTCCTTAAAAAAATAGACATATATATATATATATATATATATATATATATATATATATATATATATGTATCTATGTATATAGGTATATTTTTTTTGACGAGGAGAGGTCTTCAACATTTGTACATTGAATATTTCAGAAAATTTTGTTTCCAGGGTATACCTGGAATTTATAATAATATCTAAACTACTTCTTGTTCCTATGGGATCTTCTTAAAGAGATTTTAAGTTTAATTACTAGCGTTCACGCAACAACAACTGATGGCACAAGTTTTTTTCATCTATTCTTAGATGAAAAAAAACTCATCACAACTAAACAACTTAAAATTTAAGCTAGGTATAAGTCAGTATTATCCCGATCAAAGCTATTTTTGAGAAGCCAAAAAAAAGAAACTATCTTCAAAGAGACAATTTAAATAATAAAACAAAAACAATTGCCTACAAAAAACTCTTTGTTAATCGATTCAGCATTTTATTAGCTATTTCGTTGATTCACATACCTATAAAAAGTTCTGCGTTTAAATTAATTATTACCGGAGAAAAACTCCATCATTAATCATGAGTCTAAATTTATGAAGATACTAACAAATATAGAATTTAAATTAACATTGAATAATACATTTATATAAAGATACTCATCTTCCCTCTGTACATAATAAAAATAACTTTTTTGTGTGTTAATATAGAATACTTGTGTATTATATATGAAAACATTGTACATATATTATAACCTAGATGTGTCTTCGTTCACCTGAGTATTTGGAAAGAAGACCGGTGAAAATGGGTCTAATGTCACAGAAATTGAATATAATCCATAATACAATATAATTCAAATAAAAATCTGTATTTCTTAGAATACAAAAATACCAAACAATTCAGAAATTGAAAATCAGGAAAACACAATAAATAAAATCCAATTATACAAACTATCATACAAAAAATAATTGTGCGTGTCAGCTCCGACGCACAACTGAAGTTTACTTCTTAAGTACGATTGTCTTGGAATATATAAAATAGGTAACACTGTATGTAAATATAAATATCAATATCATTAAATCTAAACGGAAAATTATTTAATAAAGAAATACAGACAATATAATTATTTTCAATTTAAACACAAATGAACAAGATCAAATTAATACAACAGAATTAAAAACAATTAGTAACGTCAGATTAGTAAGTTAAAATTGTAAGAGACTTTTTAATTTTGTTGGATAGAAGACACCAAATACTTACACATAATGACATTTAATGTTTATATCTTGATATAAGCGAATGATGTAAACTATGTGTGTCACACTCGATCGTCGCGATTACCCCATAAGAAAACGCCAATATGTGTGTCACACTCCGTCATTGTGATTATACCGTAAAAAATGCCAAATAAACATATTGATATCTCACTAAAGATGCGCAGAGGGCCACCTAACGGTCACACTTTTTTTAACGCTCTGAACTTTGTACGCTCTGAACTTATGATTATTCCTCATAAAACTTTATACCGGGCGTTAGATATGAAAATCGATTCGATTCTTAATGATTAAACACCAATAACATGACCTTTCGTATAAACTTTTAAGGAGCTTATTTTTTTTTCAATTTCTCAATATGACAGAATCATTCTAAAACCTAAGCCCAACACTATATGAACATTTACCAGTTTCCTTTTATTAGTTAACTGTATGATTGAAAGTTAAAATGGACGTAACGCCATCTACAACTTTATAACAGTAAACGTTTACCAAGTAAGTGCGTTTTGTGTTAAAATTTAAAATTACCATATTTTTTGTCAATTGCAATGAAACGAAGCATATATATATTACCTCAGATCATATAGAATTCACAGTTGAAACTACCAGAATTCCTCCAGTGAATCTTGCGGAACGCGCAAACAAACCTATAAACATACAAAATTTTCGAAAACAATATTTTTAATAATTTTTTAAAATAATTTTTTGTAAATATTTTCTTTGTGCGTATATGTTAATTAAGTATTTTTTTATATATATAGAATAGTTCATAATCAAGTGAAGTTCGCCAGTGTACTAATCCATAATTACTAATCTATATTTATCTAATGTACTAATCTATGACATCAAATTTGCTCTTTCTCAGGCTCTCTCCCTTTCTCTTTCTCTCTTGTATTCTTATTGAATTCATGTATTCATGTAGTCATCTATCTAGTTTAGGTGCAATCTAGTATTTTTAAAGAGGGTAGCTTGCTCCTGCGTTACTACCACGGTTAGGTACAACTGGACAGGATTTTCGACCGAACTAGCCAGTTTTATGTACTTTAGTGTGGTCACGACGCGACAGGGTTATAATATGAACGGTTAATTTTAAATTATAAATTTTATTAAAACAATGTGTTTTTATACACACATTTTTATATTTACAAAATTATATTTTGGCATAATTTAATCTTTATAATATTAAATTATGCCAAAATATAATTTTATAAATATATTTTGATTGTAAAGTAATAGATATTCATCTCGGTTACCCATTGGTATATTACAAGAAAAGGTCATTTCGACGCTAAGAATAAGTCCAATTCGAATGAAGGCCTGTTTCATAACAATTGTATTACAAAGCAATATTATAGGTATAATTCAAAAATAATGTTATTTGTCCTGTTGGTGAGTATGGACAAGGTGAAAACCCTTATTGTCACTAAGGAGATTCGTATGATTTATATAAAAGATGTGCCACTTACATGATAGTATCTGTGCCACAGTGATCACTAGCCAAAGGCCAAATTGCAATGAAATCTGAATTTGTAAGCCACTAAGACAAATGTCGAAATACTATTTAATTTCGGACTTTTTTGTGTTTTTTTTTTAATAAATCCTACACGCGACTACCAGCTGCGGTCAAAAGTATAAAGCAAAAAAATCCTTTAATTCAGTTTTTAACTACTTACTGGTCAAATTCATCATTATAACTGTCATAAAAACAATTATTAAAACGTTTTTATTGTTTTTCTTAATATTCCGTGTCACAATTGCCAAAACGGATAATGTTAACGGGATCACTTCGGTGTTTATCCGTGCGTCTGTCACAGGAAATAAGGAAATAAGATAAATAGGTTGCTCAATAATAAAAGTGAGAATTATACAAAACTCAATTTTGATACGTGGGTTAATTTCAGAGGGTGAATTAGGAAATAAAAAAAAGTCTTTCAAAATATATCGTGTAGGGTGTCGAATGAAAACTTATTGAAGCGCGAATCTAATAATAATTAAAATTTTCAGATATTATCCAAATCGCACGGTTCACTTAGCTAACATTGGACCAGATTTTCCTAAACGTTATGCAACCCAAATTAACTTATAATAATAATGTTAACTATCTATTTGATCTGAATTTTTATGTTACTACTCTATTATTATTTTTATGGCAGCTACGTTTTATGGACTCCTATCGCTCAAGTTTTAAGTTTTTAATATTGTATTGTAGGGCATCGTTTCTCAATCTGGGGGTCGCAACCCCTGAGGGGGTCACGTTTAGGTTTAAAGGGGATCGCCATTCTGTTCAAAAAATAAGACTCATATACGAAGCATCGTTTATTGAATAAAGGATTTTAAATTATAATTAAGTTTATCAGTGAAATATTACTAGGAAACATAAATATAATAATAGTCATACTTGTTCGAAATAATGGATCACTAATTCTTCATCCGACGGTTGGTTTAGCTTTTTCACTTAAAAGTTGTTTTACACGTGGATCATTATTGCTAACACACATAAGTAAATTATGTTCTGCTGATAAAAGTTAATTTCTGTATTTATTTTTAAATACACTGTAGACGAGAAGCATTTTTCGCATAAATATGAAGTTGCAAAAGCATTTAATATTTTAAAAGCTTTCGTTTCTAAGCTTCCGTTACTGACGTTCGGTATTTACATCGTCGTGCAAGCCAAAACTTATCTAAATATTAAGATAACATTTGAGTTGTAGAGTTTTGTTGACCGATACTTCAATTAGTTGCTGCGAGTCTCAACAGGTAATTTTTCAGCTGCAAGGATATTTTCATCAAACGGGTTGAGAACCGATCTTTCCGAAAAAATATCATTGTTGTTTGGAAAATATTCAGTAACTCATTTCACGTAACTGCGTTTCCATGCTTTCCAACATGTAATTAATTACAGAATTTTCTAAGCTCACATTTTTGTCAATATAATCAGAAGTTGCAGTAGATGCTCCAAAATTACTTTTTCAAGGCTTTTAATCCAAATACTAAGCTTTAAGGCGTTGACTTTGTCTACAACTAGTAAAAGACTTTGTCTGTTACTAATAAATAATGAAGGCGTTGACTTTGTCTATTACTAATAAAATGTGTTTGTAATAGACTTGTAAATTTGTACTAATATCATTCGAATGTAAAAATATATCACTCAAGTAAGCTAACAGTAATAAAGATTCTCGTAAAAATTCTGAAAATCAGTTACTTTTATGTGCAAAAGAGATTTTCAATTAATTTCGCAATTCAAAAAGTCTCGATAGAAATTTTCCTCGCGATAACCACGTGACATGAGTATGAAAAACTAATGAATTGTTCTGGGCACCCATTTCTTCTAGAGTGTGGAAAACTTTTTATAAGTTATCAATTATCTTTTCGCAGTACGTTCAAGGTGGTATGTCCATTCCAGTTGTGGTAAAACGTCCTTTCATTTTACCATCACTGTTCTTTCTCGCTGTAGCTTTCGTACCATCAGTATGAACCGCAATGCATTTCTTCCAGTGTACTTTTCATTCTCTGTTGCATCAATAAAAAAAATTAAAAAGGCCTTCGCTAGTTGCATAATCAGGGATTGATTTGCCAAATAGTATGTTTTCTTTAATAGACCTTTCTCATTCGTATCGGACGAAATATAAATATTGAGTCAAGTACGAAACCTCCATTGACTCACTGAGTTGAATGGCGAAAAATTCACTCAATTTTACTTGTTTTATTATTTTATTGTGAATGTTGATGGACATTTTATTAATAAATCTCGATGCATATGCCATTTGAAAGTGGTATCATTTTCAATTTTCTATTTTCTTCTTCCGGGCTTATCATCACACTGACAATATGGGCGACAGCGGCTAAGATGAAATTTTTCGCCATCATATGGGATTTAGATTCCCTGGCTATTCCCAATTATATTAAATACGCTGCTCGAAAGGCAGCGGTCTCATTACGGCTTAATTTATTGATAAACATTTGTTGATTTTCCAAGACAAGTGATTTACGATCGAAGAATTCTAATGATTTGTTTGTTTTTGAAAGACGGATGTTTTGTTTCCAGATGTCGGACTAATGCCTTCAAGGCTTCATGCTTTCCGTGGACAGAACTTGATAACAACAACAAATAGCCATTGAATGCAAAAAGTTCACATTTGAAATACGTATCGTTGTATAACCTGGTCTTTTTCTTCACTGTTTCACCAGATGTAGACACCGCATTTATGTTATCGCATATTTGTTAATTTTAATATCTTTTTTCAATAGTATTGTCTAATTTGCCACATATACTGTTATCAATTTATTTAATACTGTATAATAGAATAAGTTGTTCTTGTTTCTCTGAAAAATGTTATTGACCATGAAAGTCTCTTTCCGTTCTTTTGGTTTTATAACTGCCACGGCTAACTTGCACAAACTTGTCTTGTTTGTCAAAGTGCATTGGATGAATAATGCAACGCGGGCGGTTATGCAACGGAGGGATGAATAATGCAACACAAATGCCTGCAAGCGCAGCTCCCATATTTGTATCTACAAAATTACCTAATATGATAAAAGTGAATTACACATGTCTTGTAGTTTGAACTTGTTTGCTGGTGTTTGTGGCAAGTGTAAACATTCTTTATCGCGTTATTAACTTAAAACTATGATAAACGTTAATTTGAAATATTATATTGAGGGGGTCGCCAAGATTTTTACAAAACTTTTTGGCTTTTTAAGAGGTCACGATACTAGAAAAGTTGTGGAACGATACTCCAGGGTACATCTACATTATGAACATCAATAAAATTTCCTTTGTATTCTTAGAACAGGTTCCTTAAAAACAAAGTATATATGTAGCACCTTATCCAGTTTCTACTTTACGCAATCCATCGTAAGTTTCTCCAGTTCTGACGTCATATATATTATGAACATCTATTTTAGTCCTACCAATGCAAGGAAAAGATACAGTCAACAGTTTTTCCTGGCTTAATTTGACTAATTTTGCACCGAGACTCAACAGGCACGTTGCACGTCGACCTTTAGCCAGCTCATTGTAGTTATATCAATGCAAGATAAGTTTACATTGCGTACTTATGATCATCGTAAAGCTGTATTAAAATGCTAAACTATGAAGGACTGCCTTATTAATTATAACTAATATTTAATTCTTATTTATTTATTTGTTACTGGCACACAAACAGTGACTTCACTATTTTAACATTTTAATAAATAATACAGAACATAACATATTTATTTTTTGTAATAATATCAAAAACATTAGGTACAGTATGATTAACTGTTTAGATATTTCCATTAGCATATAGTATTATTCCAAATTATATAAAATTTGCATAACCACAATGGATTAAGTTAATAATTAAAATAAAAATTAATTAATAAAATAGACATACAAATAACACAACTAAAAATTAAAACAAATCGATTGGAATTAATAAAGTGAAACAATTTAAATTGTTGTAAATGTAAGCATGAAAATATGGCAAATATTTAGTTATTCTGTGTAGAAGTTACTTATTAACATTATTCTCAATAACTTTATTTTTAAAGGATAAGGTTAAGGATAGAAAGAAATACACAGATAAGGGATGTTCAATAAGGGTGCGAGTTAGTCCATTAATTGGAGAAAAATATTCTATATTAGGGCGATCCTTTAAAACAAAGAAAGAATGATAGGTATGCGATCGACTTTTGTAATTTCAATAATTTCAAAAGTTCAAAATTTCAAAAACTTAATAACAATTTATTTTAACTTAATATTTTTAAATGTAAATAGTAAATAATTATATTTAATACACTAAAAACAATCTTTATTAATTTTAAAAGTAATATAAAAATATAAAATTCCGAGTAAACTATTACCCCGTTTCCCATTAGTATATTACAAGAAAAGATTATTTTGATGCTAATAAAGTGATTTGATGGTATCTAAAAGGCACATTTAGAGTGATATGGGTTAATTTTGAAACATTAAAATTTTTTACGTTATTTTTTTAAATAAATTCGAAGGCTTTCTCGCACTTTAAAATGAGGACTGTTTTTAATGAATGTTGTGATCATTAAAATACTTTCTATAATAATCACGATTCGTCTGATTAAACTGATAAATCGAGTGTCATAAAAACGTTTTAAATAATTATTATGCTATGGACGTGATAATAGTATGCGCGTGATATGCTTACATTATGCACGTTAGAGGCAGATAAAGACGCCATAAATGGATGTAGGAAAGAAATGGTATGGATTGACAGATAAATAAACCCCAAAAAAGGTACTGAAATTTTTACGATATCCAAATTATTTAAGTAGAACTTATCACAGTGCAGCATGAAAACATTTGTAGCAAACTTCATGTGAGACCTGAGAATTCAGACTCGAGAAGTTAGCCGCGGATGATATTTGTTCCATTCAAAATTTGTCAGTATGTAAGAAGATATTCTTACAACGTGGTGTGAAAACATTCGTAGCAAACTTCAAGTTTCATTTTATTGAATTGGGTATTTGACTAAATTTGTTTTATTTCATTAATCATAATTTCAAGCTGACGAAGAATGAAACAATTTTTAAATAATCTTAAAAATTTACCGAGTTATAAAAGTTTTAATTTAATCTTTAGACAAGGACGGCAATACTGTGTCATTTTTAATATTGCACATTATATTCTACAAGAGGAAAAGAGACAGGGATATACCCAACTCTACCCGTATGTTTAAATTTAGAAGCCTATAACTGGCTTATTTTTCAATCATTTTTTAAATTTTTTTCAAGACTGGTTTTTAATTAACTTTTATTTCACAATATTGTACGAAAAATAGCAAAATTTAGAATGAGTCAACTACCGGATTAGTAAATGTATATTACCAGTGTGATAATGATACAGATATGAAATCAGTAAACTTTATACAATTAGATTTTTTGTATATCCTTTCTTTTACCTTGTTAGTAATTTCGTCTTTCATCATTTTTTTCGTTTTATTTTTTTTAAATTATGTTTTTGTCTTGGTTGTGTTTTAATTAATTTTGTTCCCTTTTGCTTACTACAACTGACAATCCTAGAGACGAGAGAGGACATAACCGTACTTAATATAAAATAAAATCATACCTACAAAATATTTGGTATTCATTTTGACCCATTCTTTCGTTCTTTACATATTAATTTGTGAAATACTAAATATTCTGTAGTTTTATACCCATTCTTTCATTCTTACATTTACACATGTTTCATATTTTATAAAAAGTGATTTGATTTCTTTCCATTTTTTTTAATAAAGGAAAGTTACCAATTATTTTCTTTCTTAGAAGATCTTTACCGCCATAGATACTAAACACATTCATTTCCGTTTGCCGTTGAATTTCCTTCAATTTCCGCCCACGCTTAAGCTACCTAACCGGAAATGATCAAATCATTGTACAAAGGCCAAAAACTATGGAAACTTCTTTCTTCACCGCAACGCTGGGTGGCAACGCAAAAGCTATCACCCACGTAAATTTTCGCTACAATATACTTATCTTACCAATATTTCTGCAACAGGACTTCCCGCGTAGTGGTCACTCCGTGTGCTAAAAACACGTCAGTTACTACTCACGACTATAATTATTATTATTATGGGTTAGTTCAATATTAAAACCTTGCCGGATCGAGTCGACCGTCAGTAAGCAGCCAATTTCCTTACCGGCCGCACCATTGTTGACCGTAAATATTACGTGGTCGTCGTAAAAAAGGACGCGAAGTATTGTTTATTAGTTGATAACACCTGGCGATCATTTTATTTGGAGAAGTGTCTTAGTAGGAGTGTTTGTTTTCATCTCGAGTGCCTTTTGTCGAGATGGTTCGCTTTGCTTGCTTTGGTGAGTGAATTATTTTTGTTATTTGAATGTTAGGGAAATAGAGCGCCATTATGAAATTGGGATCGCGCGTTTTTCTGCCCTACTGTTCGAAATATGGAAAGCCGTATTGATTTTTTCTCTCTCTTTATTTCGCGTATATTTTTCACAAGAAATAAAATATAAAAAGAAATAAAATATAAAAAATGAGGCATTTTATTATAAAAGTTCTTTTAGTATTTACGTATACACTGTTTCGAGTATGAAGTTTTTTTTTTCAATTTGTAAACAGCAAACTGTTTTTATTTTACGTTTTTTATTTTTAAAATTATTATATGGAAATTGCTTTAATTATACCTGTATCTTATGAATATTATCGATATTATCTGAATTACATAGTTCATGTTAAATGTTTCGAAGCTTGCTTTTGGTGACCGGTAATTTTTAGTTTTCTGTAGCAAAATTGAAAAATAATGGAACTTTTTTGAAATTATCTCGGCATCGGTCTGTCCGTCTGTTTCTGTTCATTTTTCTGTCATGTTTCTGTTCATGTTCCTGTTATCTTCTGTTTCTTCTGTTCATTGTCGGTTCATTTATCTCGGAGTCGACTTGCTGTAAAAAGATAAAATTGGGTATAGTTACAGCAAGTATTACAAAAGTAGAATTTTTGTTTTGGGGAACAATTTTAAGAAATGTGTCACAATGTTTCATGTTAAATAAGAGCTTATCCGAAATGCTAGTTAAAAAGGACCTTTTAAAATACAACTTAAAAAGTAATATATTAAAATTCGAGTTCAGAAATCTTTGCAAGATCGCTGCCCCAAATGTTTTAAATAATACACGTCGAGAAAATGTGAAAAAAGTCAGAAACGTAAGTAATGAGTTTTTTCAAATTTTGATTTACAACAAAAATATTAACAACGGCGTATAAATAATTATATATAAACGTAAACTTCTCGTATTAAAATAAAATAAAAATATTATATCTGTTTTTTTCGTATTTGGTTGTTTAACGCTGCACAAGAATACCCGGCGCTTCGCAAACAACCAGTACGCCCTTCATCTGTACGTACAAGTTTGTTTATGAAAGTTCAACGACACCTAATTGTAGTAATGCAAAAATCTATATGTGCAAATTTTGGTACGAAACTCTTATTGGGCGTGGTTCCACTTGTACTATATTATCGCCCCCGTTGATTACCAGGGTGTAAATTTCACAGTTTCAGATGAAAAGTTTGGTAAGTTGCAAACGAATAAAACAATAGGATATCTCGTTATGGTTTTTTATTACATAAATTATAATTTTAAGCCACAAGCTGATAAGAAGTAGAAAAAATGTTTGATAAATCTTAAAAGTTGATCGAATTATAAGGGTTTAAATTTAACATTTAGACAAGGATGGAAATATTAAAAAGCAACGTTATTTTAAGAAATACTCGTTGATTACGAGAGCTAATGAAACGAGTAGATATGCCTATTTAGACAAAGATGAAAATATTAAAAAACAACGTTATTTTAAGAAATACTCGTTGATTACGAGAGCTAATGAAACGAGTAGATATGCCTATTTAGACAAAGATGGAAATATTAAAGAGCAACGTTATTTTAAGAAATACTCGTTGATTACGAGAGCTAATGAAACGAGTAGATATGCCTATTTAGACAAAGATGAAAATATTAAAAAACAACGTTATTTTAAGAAATACTCGTTGATTACGAGAGCTAATGAAACGAGTAGATATGCCTATTTAGACAAAGATGGAAATATTAAAGAGCAACGTTATTTTAAGAAATACTCGTTGATTATGAGAGCTAATAGATATATTTACTCAATTTCTCTTAATCAATTTCAAACTTGCGTATTTTCCATTGTTTCTTTTATAATTTTTCAATTAACATATTTTTACGATGTTTTACAAAAAACAGCAAATTTAGAAGTTATATCTACCTAGAAAATGTTGTTTTCGTAAATATGCTTTTCCCATTATTTTCAGTGTTGTTGTTAAATATTTCTAAATTACGGTTGTTCGCTTTCCTTGCGCCGAATAATGTTGGTAACGCAAAGTGTCACAATACGAATTAAATGTTATGAAATATTTTGTAACATCTGGATTATTACTATTATTCTTATAAATGGTTACGTGTGCTTTCAAACTTATGAAATAATTTAATTTTCCGCACATTTGTCATGCCATATTTAATCTCGATATTTCCTTGGTTAGTTAAAAAAAAACGGAACACCCCTGTAAAATTTAAAAAAATGGAACGCTCGTTAATGATAGAGATGCGAACGTTAAGATAGGGATGCAAATATTAAGAAATATTAGTAATATTCATTAACGCTAAAGTGAGGCTATACTTGAAATCGGCGAACATGAAATTAAATTAGTATTAAAGATTCGTAATTTTAGGAGGAGAGTTTCCTTAACTTTTTTTTCGTTTTTAATATTTTTATCAAGAATAATAATTAGATAGATAAAACGCGCATATGCTCGTTACTCGTATCTTATCAACTCACGATTTCACTCAACTAGTTGTTCGATGTCGATGCTATTGTCAACAAATAATTAAGTTAGGCAATTTGACAACTCAATCATATTTCTTAAAGAAACATGCTTTTAGAAAAATACGATACATATCTCTCACAATATTGCACTTGATGTTATGAAATATACAATAACAAAATATCAAAACAACTAAATACATTACTTCCGCAATATTTTTCCGACACCTTACTCAACTATTAATAATTACAATATTGCACTTGAATCATAAATGATCTAATTTTTATGAAATATAAAATAGCAAAGTATCAAAACAACTAAATAACAAAATATTATTCCCGCATTATTTTTCAGACACCTTACTCAACCATTAATGCTTACAATATTGCACTTGAATCATAAATTATCTAATTTTTATGAAATATAAAATAGCAAAGTATCAAAACAACTAAATAACAAAATATTATTCCCGCATTATTTTTCAGACACCTTACTCAACCATTAATGCTTACAATATTGCACTTGAATCATAAATGATCTAATTTTTATGAAATATAAAATAGCAAAGTATCAAAACAACTAAATAACAAAATATTATTCCCGCATTATTTTTCAGACACCTTACTCAACCATTAATGCTTACAAAATTGCTCTTGAATCATAACTGATTCTAATTTTCATGAAATATAAAATAACTAAATAACAAAATATTACTTTCTCACTATTTTTCAGACAACTTACTCAACTATTAATGATATCTCATGATATCAACTCCTTCTGAAAAATTGCTTTTAAAGAATTCCAAAAAAGTCTTTATCAAAGTTTCTTTTGCAATTTGAACGATTTTTATTTTTCAAAATATTGAACGTTTTTAATGAGAAAAATTAAGTAATAATAAAGAAAAATTTAGGATATTCTGTACTTTAGTATCGTACTATGAAATATAAAAAAATATTTCATAATTTCAATTCCATTTGAACTACGGTATGTACTCAGAAACATGGTCAAATTGCCTTAGGCGGAAAATATATCCAATGAAATACTTTTGAAATCATCATCATCATCATCATATATATTAATACGCTAAGGTTAAGATGTTACTCTCCCTTTTTAGAAAAAACCTCACAACTAATCCACATAAATTATATATCATTTTATAGATAATTGCTTGCTCTACCGGCATCCGCAACTAAACAATTTATTATTGCTATTGTTTTTGCAAATTAATTAATTATTAAAATTATATACACAAAACAGCAATGCTGCCATCTAACGGCTCAACGTCAATATGATTGACGGTCGGTAAAATTTTTGTTTAATTTCAAATCCACTCACGTATAAATAAAGTGGCGCTTTAGCTCAACGCTTTTGATACTTGCGCCTCTATATGTCAATTTTAGTAAAATATTTGTTTGATCTGTCATCTGAGCTTCATAATGGAATAAAAACGTAATAAGCAGTGTGCAAAATTAGAAATGAATTGAATACCTGCAATCAATTTTGATTTATTAAATTGAGTTGAATAATTTATAATGCGAAGACTTCGCACGGGTCACGCTAGTAGTTAATTTATTTAAATAAATCTCAGTAGTACCAAAATAGTATAGATTTTTCAAATCAAGCAAAGGCAGCAAGAGAGTTTTACTTTTGCTTGTTTATCTACTTTAATGTATCTAATTGATACATATGGCGGATTTATTGCTACAAGAGCAATCTCTTACAGCCAACAATAACACCCGCCCAGCCCCGTTCGACGAACGGCCGGGAATCGAACCTGGGTCCCCGCGTCAAAGGCCGTATGCCTTGTGATCAACCCAACACACCACGGCGACGACGTCTTTTAATATTGATTTTCAAGAAAATTGTTATCAAGTTATTATAATTGTACCAAAAATTCCTATTTTTTTGTATTAACTCTGTAGTATTCAGTTAATTATTGTTGTTTGTAATTTTTATTGTAAAACCTATTAAAATATGATCTTAAATAATTAATAGAAATAATATTTTCAAAGAATGGGGCAAAAAGTGACTTTTTGATCTAAATGAGATCTTATTATTAATCATTAATCATAGGAAAATTTTAAGTTAATCATAGGACAGTTTCAGAGACATGCAAGGTCAAAGAGACCGAGATTGACTCACGTACTCGTATTGCACAGTACGAAAACGGACAAATTGATATTCATTTCTTAAGTGTTGACGGAAATTTAGTCTAACAAGTAGTTAAGTTAAAATAATAAGTAGTTAAGTTAAAATTTTTACCTGCATTATGAGTTGAAAACGAGATTTTTCTCCCAGCATACCAGTTTGATCCTTCATTTCTCCAAAACTATTACTCAACTTAATTTCTTTTGTAGCCAATATCTCATTTTAGGATATCACTTAGACCACAGTTCAATTAGAGATTTATAACGACCATACGAGGGTTTTTTGGGTTCACTCCTGAAATGTGGTTGACTTAGAATGTAACTTAAACTACAATTCAGTTAGAGATTTATAACGACCAAACGGTAGTCTTTTGGGTTCACTCCTGAAATGTGGTTGACTTAGGATATAACTTAAACTATAATTCAGTCAGAGATTTATAAGGACCAAACGGTGGTTTTTTGGGTTCATTCCTGAAATGTGGTTGACTTAGAATATCAGTTAGACTACATTTCAAGTAGATATTTATAACGACCAAACGGCGTTTTTTTAAGTTCGCTCCTGAAATGTGGTTGACTTAGACATGTTTTTTATTAAACAATTATTATATTTTAAATCTCCTTGTATTTTCTGTAGTTCGATTCACTTGCTTTTACAAGCTGTGTCCAATCTGAAAGTTTTTTTTTGTTACACTGACCACCTTGGAGGTGCTGTTGTGGAGTTATTTTTTATTTCACGATTGTTTTAGTTTATCTTAATTTTAATTGTTAACTTTCAGTTATTTGTATTTAAAGATAGTTTATTATTTTTTGTTAATATGCGTAATGTTTCACGTTTCTAAGGTTCCATACCTCAAAAGGGAAAATATAACCTTTATAAAATTACTTCGGTGTTTGCCTGTCTGCCTGCCCCAGCCATTTTTATCATAAACTGCTTAACGTTGAAAATTTAAATTAATACAATAAATAATAATAAAGCATATTAAAGCGCAATTATTTTAATAAATAACACTCAAAAATATTTATGTGGAAATTTTTGGAGAAAAATTAAGTACTCAAAAAATATTTTCAAATTTTAAATATGTAGTACGGTATGGTTTGAAAGAACCAATTATAAGGGTCCCAAAAAGTATGTAAAAAATACGCACTCTATTTCTGACATTACTGATTTCAAAATTATGAAAAAACAGAGTTTTTAGTAACCTACGCTAAGGTTCTAGGAAAACTATACCCATGATCCTATATGTCATAAATTTTGAAATGTGCACAATGTTTTTACGACTATAGATGATAATAGGCAATATTAAAATTAGTATATAATTTAATATCAATATTCAATGTTTATGGGTGCCTAAATGTATGCGGAATAAAGGAGCGTAAAATGTATCAGTGAAAAGAAAAAAGTGATATATATCATTTGATTACAAAGATATATATCACTCATTTATATCTTTAGCTGAGTATCTCAGTACTCCGAGTTATTAACGAAATTATTTATTACGCATACGTTGAACCGTTGAACAATGGTCATACAACGTGGTGATAAATAGTAATGACTGAACATCACGCATTATTGTTTGAAAATAAAAATAAATCTACAAGAGTATCCACTTTGCTTAATACTTTGCAGGCTTAGGATTTAGGGATGTCAATCTAGATTAAAATTATACATAAAATAACTTTAATAATATTTAAATAAATTGGAATAAATCGGCGTATTTATACAATTATAAATTGGAATTATGAAATGAATAAGTGTTTGTTTACGCAAATATTTTGAACGAACTAAAGTATAATTTATGACAGCGTTCACATTGGATCGCGAATAGCTACGTTGTCTATTTAGATCCAGTTGCATATTTGACTAAACAGTTCGATAGTTTTCTGTCTCTTTCATGTAACGTCAAAAGATATACTTTTATATCTTCACGACGCGACGAGTGAGTGAAATGATTGATTTGGTGAAACGAAAAAGACGCCGATGACTTCCGAGCTAGTGATGTACTGATACATTTTGATTTCAAGTGAGCGATTGATAGATATGATCGTAAAGTGTGAGCTATATCTTATATCTCTCACTCATGAGTTACACATCTCTAATGCAGGACCATTCTAGTGCGACTGCTACTCTTACAAAACAGGTTTTTTAAATAAACTTTAATTAGTTTTCGATTAACGTAAACATGTGTACATGTATTATGATTACGCTTCTAAGTATCCGTGACCTTTTTAATTTGAATACAACGGAAGTTCCCTTGTATGAACAAGTTTTAATGTAAATAGATTTATTTGATTGTATATGAGCTTGTTGTTTCCGATGTAAATTGTTTATTTTTTATTGCGGTCACCGTACGCAGTTAGAGTGTGTGCGTTACTCACCGCGACTACCGTTAATTTTAGTTGCTTACATAAACGACGTTCGAAGGATTCCCCGAATAATCGAGAGACAAATATATAACTTCTGATCGGAATTTGAAATGTATCCTTCTGACAGAAAAAAAACAAACACTTGACAGAAAAAAAAACAAACACTCTATATTGCGTTTTTATGTTTGCGGAAAACTTTAAATATATTACGACTTTGTGTTTTATATTTGTAACATGATAATTACAAAACGTGTGTATTTAAAGTTGAATATGCTTGGGAAGCTCACGAAATTCTTTGTTTTTTTTACGTGATTACATCAGAAAGGAAGGTAACGTACTTAAGTTTAATATTTGATTGTTTCTTTTTTTAATATTTGAGTGCATATGTTTTGTCATCTGATAAAATCGCAATAATCACTAGAGTATAATATCGCAATAATCACCTCGTGAATTCAAGTCTTCGAAATAATTCTTTTAATATACAAGTACGTATTTTTTGAACCCCATAATTTTACAAAGACTCAAATTATTTTTATTATTTTATTATCGTTTCTTTTATTTATGAAAATTTCACAACTGTTACTAGTCTGTAATGTGAACTGAAGCTTACAAACTAATTGCTTTGTATACATATACGTATGTTTTATGCCCTCATACTTTTACAAAGACTCAAATTATGTTGATTATTTTATTATTGTTTCTTTTACTTATGAAAATTTCATAATTTCACAACTGTTACTGTTTTGTAATGTAAATTGAAGCTTACAAACTAATTGTTTTGATATTCATGTACGTATGTTTTATTCCCTCATAATTTTTCAAAGACTCAAATTATTTCGATTATTTTATCATTGTTTCTTTTATTTATGAAAATTTCACAATTTTATAACCGTTACTAGTCTGTAATGTGAATTGAAGCTTACAAAACTAATTGCTTTAATATTCATGTACGTATGTTTTATGCCCTCATAAAACATACGTACATGAATATTACAACATTATACAAAGACTCAAATTATTTTGATTATTTTATTATCATTTTATTTATGAAAAATTCATAATTTTGCAACTGTTAGAAGTATGTAATGTTGTAAATTGAAACTTACAAATTGTTTTCATTTTCATATAGGTATGTTTTATGCCCTCATAATTTTCCAACGGCGCAACTGATTTTCATAAAATACCAGTTTTGTTGTCACCAGCGTATCAGATTGTAAATTCAATCCTGCAAAGCGCTAAGCTTAATATTTGAAATGGAAAATGTATGAGACTCCTAAGGCTTGATTCACACTATTAATACGGTCGTACAATTGTTTTTTTTTCCATTTACTAACTGAAAACGAAAAAAAACATAAATGTTTTAAATTTATTTATTTTAAAAACCTATAAAGTTTTAAAAATTGATTATTTGCAAGCCCCAATGTTTAGATTCGTTTATTCGGATTACGCGAACTACTTTTCTTAAGCTAGGAATAAATGATCCACGTTTTTTTAATTTTCGGTACCAAAATTGAAAAAAAGGACAGAAGTCTTATGGAACCACTTCGATGTCTGTCTTTTATAGAAATATTTATCGTTTAAAAAACAAAAAAAATCTATTGTATTAAGGTACAATGTATTTATACCGCATATGCATATGATATAGATGCAAAAACTTGCAAAGTTTTATCAACAATAAATATCAAGACGATGATCTAGCAAAAAAGAACAACATAATTTAAAACAAAACTTGATATCATAAAGCCAACTCGTTATACAAGACGGGTTAGCTTGTGCTATAAAAAGGCACACACTTGTTATGGATATAGAATCTGTTATATTATTATATTATAAAAGTTAAATTCTCATAAATTTTTGACCGAAATCCCAAAAGGCCGATTGGATTTATTTCGGCCTTGTTTTTAAAATTCCGCGTACCTTTGGTGATAGCATATTGTTGATAATACGGTAGTTAACTCATTCTAAATTTTGATATTTTTCGTAAAATATTGTGAAATATAAGTTAATTAAAAATCAGTCTTGAAAAAAATTCAAAGATTTATCGAAAAATAAGTCAGTTGAAGGCTTCTAAATTTGAAGATACGGATAGAGTTGTGTATATCTCTGTCCCTTTTCTTCTTGTAGAATATAATGTGCAATACTAAAAATGACCTCACAACACAGTATTGCCGTCCTTCTCTAAAGGTTAAATTTAAACTTTTATAACTCGGTCAATTTTTAAGATTATTAAAAAAAATTCACTCTTCATCAGCTTGTACTTTGAAATTATGATTAATGAAATAAAAAAAATTTAGTCAAATATCCAATTGTTAAGTATTTACTTAGTAACTGTAATAACAGTTATAAATCTGTATTCACTAATATTAAAATACCTTTAATATAACCTTTGTTAAATGGCGGTAAAATACTCATCGAATCTATAATAAAAAACGTTGCAAGTTTAAATAAATAATTATATAGTCAGTAATTCCATAGTTAAGTCTGATTGGTAGTCTCTCTCTAATTCTAGTTAAGTCTGATTGGTAGTCTCTCTCTAATTCCATAGTTAAGTCTGATTGGTAGTCTCTCTCTAATTCTAGTTAAGTCTGATTGGTAGTCTCTCTCTAATTCCATAGTTAAGTCTGATTGGTAGTCTCTCTCTAATTCTAGTTAAGTCTGATTGGTAGTCTCTCTCTAATTCTAGTTAAGTCTGATTGGTAGTCTCTCTCTAATTCCATAGTTAAGTCTGATTGGTAGTCTCTCTCTTACCTCGGGAACGTCTTTCTTCCAAATTCCTTACAAGCGCCCAATTTGTCTAAGTTTTGTATTTATCTCACCTAAATGCAGGATTTCTTTTAAACGGACTGAAATTTTATCGACCTGTCTATAGATTTATAGCTCCATAGAAAGCTTTAAAATGTCCCTTAATTGCACTACCCATCGCTTGCACCAATTGTTCTCAAATGTGAAATGACATTCTTAATGTGGCAATGTACATTACGGGAGAATAAGTCACTTTAGTGAAAGTGTTTCATTATTTTTAGTCGCTCAGTCAAAAGAAACTTCTATAATTGGATAATTGTAAAGGCCATACGCTGTTTATATTATGAAAAGCAAGGTAACATAATTTCTTCATTAAAAATAACATTTTTCGAAACGAATTTTTTATTATAGGTTTTAATGACTTTATTCGAATTTTTTTATCTTTAAAAATTTATTATAAGGCCACAAATTGCCAAATGTTAATCATGAAAAAACAATAAAACATAAAAAAATTTTAAAAAAACCGTTAGTAAGAGAACTTTTTAAATTGTTTCTTATGAAATTAATACTGTGCGATCTTTATAATTATTAAGTATGTTGTGTTTTTATACGAGTATCTTAAGATTAAAAAAAAACTTATCCCATGGGGCACGTTATTTTATATTATTTTTCTCTTAGCGTCACGTACATCACGTTTGCGTAATAAAATAACATAAATACTCGCGAGACGCGACTTTGTATCTGCTCATCACAGCTAAACCAAATTTACTGCATATTCTACATTTCTAAAAACAAGTGTCTACAAGCAGTGCTTTGGCTAACAAGGACAGTGACATTTTGCGGACAGCAATCTCGCTCAGAAATGCCTGAGGAGTACTCTTTAGCATCTACGGAATTCGGATCAGACTTCACCGTTTCCACGTTTGGAAAAATTCAAACATTCCCGAGAACGAAATGTCCAAGTCCCACAGCCATACAAAGTGATGGTTAACATCGAAAATTTTACCACACGAAACTTTGTATCAGCTTTTTTTATATATACAAATACTCATTTTGTTTTTTAACAGGAAAAATAAGTGATACTTTTTTCAAGGTTCCCAAAGCGTCTCTATCTCTTAAGACTATTGTTTTTAATTGCTTTTTAGCTAGGTTTATTCGATGTAATAGGATTTTTGTTTCAAACATCGAGAAGACATTCTATATCTCATATATTCGCAGGTACGTCTGGAGATACGATTGGACCTCCAATAGTTCGTGTGCTATTGCTTAATTCGGTACTGATAGCATTACCACAGAGCTTTAGAATTAAAATCTTGGAATATTTGAGTGACTCAAAACTTCTAATTATAATACGTCACATTCGTTTTTTATCGTTTTTGTTTATTGCCATTTATTTTAAATGCTTCCTGGGTTTAGGAGCAAATGCAGTTAAGCACCTGTAAAAAATTCACTATTTATTCCTCAAATTAAACCTCTCAGTTCATTCCTCAAATTTACCTTAAATGAAAGCGCAGGCATTAAAAACGATGTATTTAACAAAAATTATTTCCGGTAGCGATTATATTATTTATAAAAATGTATTGCAAAGATATCACCCATATAAAATGCGTTTTTGCAATGTTATGATTTTGTTATAATTTTTTCGACTTAATTTACATTTCTAGTGACACGAAATACTAAGTATTCAAGTGCAAATATGAGTTGACATATAAAAAAAAAAATAAGCAAAAAAATTCGAAATTGGAAATATGTAAATGATTACGTAGAGAGGTTAAGAATTTCATGTTTGACAGGAAATTGACAGTCGTCTCTTCGTAATATAAGCACTTTTCAAATCAATTTTTTTTATTAAGGTGATCACCAGAATAATTATTTTTGGTAAATACGCTGTACTTTATGTATATGTTTTATTTAAACAAAGAAATAAGTGAAATTATCGTTGGTGCTATACTGCATTTAAACCTAATTTTATCTTAACATGCTCGACTCATTGGCATCCAGCCTACAAAGTAAACAAGGAATAATATAACGTGTCATTGTAAGATTTTGGCCCTGTGATGAAGTTTTAATTTTTGTTTTAAATGAGCTATTTTTGTTTTTATTTCAATTCAAAATATTAACAGTTACATACTCGTGTATATATGTCAGTCGTTGCCGTTATGGCATTTCCCGCCATTACAGCAATTGCCGACATGTACACACGAGTATACAATATTATTAATCTATTTATAAAATGTATAATTGGTTTTACCTGTTTTACCTTATATTTTTACGTGCGTTTTTCGAAATAAGTATATACATAAAGCCACCAGGTTGTATCGTTGATACTTGAAGCAAAATTGCGCAAGTATAGCTGGTCAACTATTTATGGACGATGATATGAATAATATGGATATAAACAAGGAAAAATTAGACGAAAATGTAACATTTCCGGCACTCTTTTATAAATTAAATAAAACCATATTTTTTAAAATAGAACTGAGCCATAATTAAATAGTTGAAACAAAGATCGTCACCATCGGATACGGCAAAATGTTGTGCATCTTCTCCTTCTTTGGAAGTTCTTCCCAGTCTGCTCTTCTTCTGGCTATGATTTAGAGGATTTCATTGTTCTTCTCTAGGCAATTTTTCATGTGTTTCAAATCTGCTTTTTAACCCGCTGCAGAAAGGAGTGGCGTTGAAAACTGTCGGGTTTTCGTATTCTTCTGCTTATATCAATTATTAATGTACATCTTATAATTTTCATTCCGTTTAGTTTTATAATCTTAATTTGGTTTTCATTGCTAAATATTTTGTATAACCGTAAATTATCATTTTGCTCCAAATATATTATCCAACGCACCACCGAAAATGGGTCTCCAAATTTTCTTTTCAAGAATTTTTTTTTCTTTCTCCCTTAGTGTCCATGCCTCTGAGACATACGGGAAAAATGATTTACTGTGGGTCGTATACAGAGTGTTGATTAATTGGTATTGTCCCATTTTTTTTTTCTTCCAATTTATCCCGAAAATATAAGACCTAAGTGATCTATAATATTTTTTGATTTGCACAAGTTTATTTCGGAGAAATAATTTGTTTGTCAATAACAAAATATTTCATATCTTAAACATTTTTTAAGTCACAAATATATTTAAACTTTCCATTATCATAAACGGAACCTCCATGTGAAAAAGAAACTTAAGAAATACACTAAAAATACACTAGAAAGTAACTATCCAAGGCCGAAAAAGTATTCATTGGATCGTGTAGTATGCAGATTTGATAAAATCGCACGGCATCCGGTGTGCGTATACTACAAGTCGCTTAACCTTTACGCTATCATTAAAATAATGTGTCTCAAGCACGGATTAAAGTTTGAAAGAAAAAATTTAGATTAAAATCATCTTATTTTGTACTCAGCAACTCCTTAAAAGCATGTTAGTTATGCCAATTTAACAATACTTCTATAACAAGGGGGAAAATATCTTGATAAAAGTTTGCGGTCAGCTAAACTTGACTTGTTTGACAAAAAAATCATAATAGTTATAGATAATTGCAATCTTAGAATATACTAGCTGTGCCGACGTAACTTCTTTCCCGTGGAATTCGGTCAAAGAAAAAATAGGAATTTTTTGTTTTTTATTTGTATCCAGGATGCCACAGAAAATAATTTGCGCTTTGTTTCATCTTGCGGATTGGAAGAATGTTGTAGAAGTAGCATTTACAAACTATTGTGAAAAATAACTTGACTTGATGAAAAAATATAATATTTCTCAAGAAAGCAAACTCTCGTGTAAGGTGTCAAAAAAGGTGTGTAACACCTGGTCTCGACAATATATGGGGTTTTGCCTCTATTCTCCTCGTATTTTAGCGCAACTAAGCGGGCTAATGTCGATCAGAATTATAGCATTATAGCGATGAAATGGTCATTTTAATAATGATAACTGGATCGGCATCTAAATTGTAATTTACCCTTTAAAAATTTTTATTAAATTATTTTTCCCTTATATTTAAGAAAAAATATTGCAATAATGATTGATTTAAAAACGACCATGTGCGGGTAGGCCGCTTAAATCTAGTTATTAACAACAATTGGATTTTTTTATGAAAAATAAGTTAAATAATTTTATTGAAAACTATTCGAATTGTTGATGTAAAATAACTAAAAAAAATTTATTGAGAACTATTGGAATTGTTAATGCGACACTTCGCGTACGGTATTTAAAAATAAGAAATGAAACTTCAATATACTTTTAAAATACCTTTCTAATAGTACTGAATTCCATGTAGTACCCGAAAAAAACTTTCAACTGCTTTAAATCTGTGGGAATAGAGAGAACAGGGTGGGGGGAGTGACATTATTTTTTTTACATTTTTTACATATTAATTAAGGTTTTCATATGAAGCGTCTACTTGCTAAATTTCACGCACATGGTTCTAAACCTGTAGAAACTGTGAGGCTGTGACAGATGGATGGACGTATAGGCGGGACGAAATTATAACAATTCCTATTATTACTACGGTACCCTATAAAGTGAAGAAATTAGCAGAAAAATATTTAATATATTTGGCAAAACTAAAAGTGCATACTATTTTTAATCTTTATTTAATAAAAAATTTATAGAAAAAATTTAAAAAAAAACGGGGTGCAGAAATAAAAGATTCGCACAAAAACGGAAGAGAAGAAAAGTTTTTGTAGAAAATTGTCCCTAAGATTAAACTATCTTACAAATCATTGTAAAAATCAATAAACTTCTATTCTGATAGTTAACTAATCGATAGAAAAAAATCACGAAAATTAGAAAAAAATTGCGTCCTGTAGCATTTCTTTTTTCGTAAGTACATACATACGTACATGCGGCGGAGACGCTGTCATTTCCAAATACAAATTTAGATATTTTAGAAAATCCTTCCAAAAACGCTAAATTAAGATATTGAATACATTTGACGTTAATTTTGTAGAAATTCATTATTCACAATTAAATGAAACTACGTGATGTAGTATCATTTCTACTTTCTTAAAATTCTTTACCACGATGTAAGTTTCGTTGTATTACAACATCTTCAGATGAGGAATTTATAAAGATCTTATCAAAGATCTATATTTGTAAAGATCTATCTATACAAATTACCCATCTGAAGATGTTGTAATACAACGAAACCTAGGTCGTGGTAAAGAATTTAAATAAAGTAGAAATAATACTACATCACATAGTTTAATTTAATTGTGCTAAATCAAGAGTTGATTACTTACAAAATTATCCTAGTTATTATTACTTCTATCGTCAATAATAGAGATTGGGTGTGAAGTATCGCTTCGTTTGTTTAACAAACAAAAAGATGACTAAAGAATGGAATAGCTCAAATATTATTTGCACTATGTAAACTTGGCATATCATAAGCGCGCACGTCTGCGTAATTGTCCAAATCCATACCGTACCACGTGTCTGCGTAATTGATCCATACCGTACCACAGACTAAAAATGGAATAGCTCAAATATTATTTGTACGATATAAATTAGCATATTATAAGCGCGCACGTCTGCGTAATTGTCCAAATCCATACCACGCATCTGCGTAATTGATCCATACCGTACCACTGACTAAAAATGGAATAACTCAAATATTATTTGCACGATGTAAATTTGGCATAATATAAGCGCGCACGTCTGCGTAATTGTCCAAATCCATACCGTACCGTGCGTCTGTACCACATGCAGACGTTTAAGTTACAAAGCGTGACCGATTTAATAAAAACACGCGTAGAGCACGATCTAAACGAGATTGTCCGATACGGATGTAGAGAGACAGCGTCTTAATACGATTATGAAAAGCACAAAGCGTATCGTAACTCATAAAACTGGCGATGATTCCTTTGTACAGTGGAACGAAACTCAAGGCCGCGTACTGTTTACGAATTAACATCGTAATTCCATGAATTCGAACCACTCAAAAGCCGGCCTTGTCATGTCGATTTTAATTTTTGATGTAAAAAGATGTCTACTAATGCGAGATCGATCCAGCGCGCAGGATACAAAATGGCTGTTGTCCTGTGCTTAAATGGAAAATTAGTTATCTAAAATAAGAAACCTTCACATAAACTTAGAGCCTTTCTAAGATTTCAAATATCTGCGAACAGATAACTTAGTTTAATAATAACTTAGTATGGATTAAAATTACTGGGCAAAAATATATCCTGCAATTTAATTATTCACAAAAGAATATCCTGCGTAACCTCTTTCACAGTTTAATTTCTAATTCAAAAAAATCTTCCCATAGTATTGCTAAGGTGATTTTATATATTATAGCACTCTTCTAGAGTATGTGATCTGGTTACTGAATCTGATTTTGTGGAGCGGTTCAACTGAGCGTAATTAAATTATTTTGGAAAACATTTAAGGACAAAAGTTGTTCTTTACATAACGGGAAACATTTTTTGTCGAAAAAGTTTTACTCCAAAGTTTACTCCAGTTAGAAGAAAATAAACGAGAAGGTAATAAAATTTTACTCCAGTTAGAATGAAATAAATGAGAAGAAAACAAAGTTTTACTCCAGTTAGAAGGAAATAAACGAGAAGGAAATAAAGTTTTACTCCAGTTAGAAGGAAATAAACGATCAAATCGTTTATAAAAATTAATCGCGCTAGAATTTTTTAATGCTGATAATATTGGTTCAATCTATATCTAATTCTCATTCGTGATTTTTCTCATATTTTTCTGAGCGATCCTTTTATTGATAAGAGTGGGAGAAAGCAATTTTTAAGCATTTTTCCCAAAATATATTTCAGGAAATTCATAAAAAAAATGCAGTGTATGTATGTTAAATTGGTGTTTCAATAAGTTTTCATTTGACACCCTACACGATAACTTTCAAATAATTTTTTATTTTCGAATCGACCCCTCAAATTAACCCCTAGAATCAAAATTGAACTTTTATACTTCACATCTGTAATTGAGCCACCATACTCTGCCTCCGCGTTAATTTTAATTTTTTTACGTAAAATACCTTCCAAGAAAATCGCCTATAACAGACGGATACACGAACGATCACCGAAGTGATTCCATTTGCGTTCCGTTTTGACAAATTTGCCACGGAACACTATAAATGGAAATACAGTGATACCACTAAGCTTCCGTTTTAACCCTACGAGCCGTTCTCAGTCACGATGCATTTATTGATGTACTAAATAAAAAAGAAACCCAAAATTTTATGTTAAGTAATTGTTATATGACAAAAATTAACTCAAATATTTTTCCAATAATCACTTTCGTGATTTCCAAAAAACCATCTCACAAGCATTTTATCTATAAAATCAAAAAGCCATTATTATAAATGGTTTTGACTTCTCTTGCGATATATATACCTAATGATTTTTTAAAAAATATACTTAAATAATTACTATTTAATGAATTTTTAATTAATAATTGTAATACTCTGTTATATTTTTGTATTAAAAATAAAGCCATTATGATCAGACGTCGTTCTCTCTATCTGTCGTTATATGTGCCATTGTTCATTCATGGGTCCTTGTCAATTTTCTCAAATTTGAAAAATCAATATAAATAAAAGAAAATAAAGATTAGACAGGTGTAAATTTTCTTTATTTCCTGGGAACGTGACACTAACACTATAAGGAAATTGACATGAAGATCACGATTGCGGATTTAAAAAAAATATATACGATCTATATTTGTTTTAGTAAGCTTTGCAAAGGAAGTATAGAGGTTTTCGAAAAGAAGAAAGGAGCTTTGTAAAGGAGTTTACATACTGCTCTAGAACGTAAATTAAAGTCGATTTTTCTGTATATTCTGAATGCAATAAAAAACATCGCAAACAAAAGATAAAAACATCGTCCAACAAATATGAGGAGTTGCAGAGTGCGACTGCGGTATTTACCTAATAAATTTACACTATTTTTTTGCCAATGACTGTACTGTAAATATTTGCGCCGAACAAACGGATGCTGTATAATCACTTAAAACATAAATAGTAGCGTTATATGCAATACGTCGCGGTCGGACAATTTTATTCGTTCTTACTTCCCGTAAATTGCAAATAAAATCATTTAGTGATTTGAGTACCTCAAACATAGACTAAAAATATAAAAAAATTGAATACAAAAAACGAAGGTTACATTAAAATTTAGACGAGCGAAATAAAACATCCAAAAACTACAAGTGCCAAATATTAAGTTTCGTCGTAAATTATAATTATAATGTTAAGAAAGGTAGACTTTTCTCAGTATTTACCCAATTAAATTCTCGTCAATAGAAGAAATTTTTTTTTAAACGTCACATTGAGACAAAATATACTTGAGTTTTTATTTACACTTCAGAGTCTTTTTTGGACTCTATACAATACAAGATCAAAAGTACCGTTTAGGCACTTTCTTTTCATATCCACGCTTTATTATTGACGATAGAAACAATTTTAACTCTGGAAAGTTTGTAAATAATTATTTGTAAATAATTATTGTTGATATCAACTCTATATAGTATAACTTAGTAGATTTTAAGTGACCCGAGCACAATGACAAATTATTTCTCGACTTTTGACGTCGTATTGAGGTTACCTGTGTCTAATCATACTCCTAGTACATCAGGTTTGGCAATATTGGAACCTTAAGCTTTACAACTGCTTCAATATGCATGCAGTAACTGTGTACGATGTGCGTGAAAGCAAAAAAAAAGTACGGACAGAAAAAAAAATCAGTCGATTTATGGCTCTAGTTTATTTAAAGTCTCCTGAATTTATTATTTCGAAAATATTTTTCAGTTCAAACTTTAGCACAGACCCGCGGGTGTGCTTTATCAGCGCGGCAGCCTCGAGCCTTAACCACATGTATTTTATAAGAAACTATTTATAAGTATGCGGTTTTGACGAAAGACGTATTATAACTCAAGTAATTTTACAATTTTATTTTTAAAATGGAGGATCTTCATCAAAAATTATGTTATTTAATTTTTTTAAATGTTTACATAAAAAAAACGAGCGATATGCGCTTTTCGTTTTGCCAATGGTTTTTTATCTTTGTTGTTTATTACGTGCATACATGAGATTGCGGTTTTTACTAAGCTTTTTTACTCAACGTTGTCAAAGACGGAAATATTTTAAACAAGTATACACCTGCATAATTCCATAATTATTGAATATATTTGGCGTTAATTTTGTAGAAATTCATTATTCACAATAAAATTAAACTACGTAATGGTATTATTTCTACTTTCTTTTAGTTCTTTACCACGAAATAGGTTTCGTATTATTACAACATCTTCTGGTGGGCTATTAGCAAATATTAACCCTTAGGAACATCCAACAGCATTTATATGTTTCAAAAACAATAGCGGATGCCGGGTTTGTATGGGTTTTCCCACTGCTTATGCCAGTGAGTTTATTATAGGGGAGCGGTGTAGGTTTTATTATACTTCCGAGAGTTATACGATATACAATTATTTTAGTGAGGGTAATAAATTAAATTGATGTTATAATATGAGATTATAAAATACAAATGCCCCGGTGTATGTAATAAAATTAAATGGAAGTTATTCTCAGTAATATATTTATACAATAGCAAGGGTATCTGAAAGTTAGAACAAGGTTATACCACTAATTCTACATATCTCCAGTTTTATTTATTCATTTACTTATTTTTTTATATTTTTATTTATTTTCCTTTTTTATATTTTTTATTTATTTTTTTTCTTTATATATATTTATATTTAGATGTGTAGTTGTGCTGAAACAATTTGAAGAATACTGTAGTATTCGTACTGTAGTATCCATCCATAATTATTTGTGATTGTGGTTTCGATGAGAATCTTTTCGTCAACTAGTGGACGAATAACAAATTGCTCCAAAGACTATTTCCGTATTTAAACAAAACCACAAACGCAGCATTATATTTAATTGTTAAGCTCGTTTTTTAATACGTTTGTTCAATTCATTAATAAGTAATTAACAAATTATACCTATTAAGAGGAAGAAATCCTATTATCAAACCTATGAAGACAAACCTAATGATACCTCGATATACATACTTTTGATATACTCGTACAACAATACTTTATTTTATTGGATGTTTTAATATACCAGGTTTGTCTCATTTCTGTCTTCAGCGTAATTTTCCATCTACCACAACCAACTACGCTAGATACGTGGATAACGTTGGATAACAAAATTAACGCTACATCTGAAAGGGAGTTTTTGATAACTTAATTGTACAATATTTTTTACTAAAGTAATTTTCCCATTGTATTTTTTTTCTTTACAATATTAACAGGGCATGTTATCAAAAACTACATGAAACTCACCTTCCAACTAGGGCCTACCACTGGTTTCATTATGTGGTTTAAACACTATCGCAAGTTTATGTGGGAAATATAACCCAGTTCCGAGAACTGCATAAAACAAAGGTTTTGATGAAATGAAAAACTTAAATGTACACTCATTTTCCCAAGTAGGCAAAAGTCCATAGACTAGCTGGCATTGCCATTTGGCAATTAATTAAGTAGACGGGAATTATTAAATAGTAAAGAAACGGTTTAGTATATCATATTTACAAATGTTTGAAAGACTGACTGTCTGACATAAGACGATAGATAACAACACATTTAGAAATTTTATATAAATGAAAACACGAAATGATTTGAGTAAACTACTACCACGCCTTATAGATCGCTTCATCATCTGCATAGGTACTCCACGTACCTGGTGGAAATTCAACGTAGCACTTTATTATAATATTACTAGCTGTCTGTCCTGGCGTGTCGTCTGGATTATAACTGCATGTTGTTATAATCGCTTTTTTTAGTAATAATTATTTACTGACCCGTACGGTGCTTTACGAACTGTCTTTTAACATATGTACAACTTGTTTGTATATTTTCATGTCGTGTAGAGTATTTTCATACTTTGTTTTAAAGTAGCTATAATGGTTCCTGACACACTTAACTTAAAAATGTAACCGACATATAAACTTCTGCCCACACACCATAAAAAAACATATTTTACCCCCTACACCTGTTACATATAATATCCAGATGGACACGTTATATGTAATATAAAAATGAAAGTTTTACATACGATTTTGTATAAAAAGTATATCCATTTCATTAATCTTAAACGAAAATCAGCATGGATGAATAAAAATTAACCTGATGCACGGAAGCCAGAACAAAATATTCAACCTAATAAAGTTACCATGTTTATCTGATGGGACCAAAGGGTGCACCATATATTATGAGCTTCTAAAATAATTTGTAACAATTACTAGCAAGTATTATAACATTCAGTTAATACCATTGAAACGAGCTCTGATCAAAGGACCCGATTGGGAAAAAATTATATAGCAAACCTGTTAAAAATACTTACAAGATTCATAATTAAATGAAACTAAGTGATGTAGTATTATTTCTACTTTCTTTAAGTTCTTTACCACGACCTAGGTTTCGTTGTATTACAACATTTTCAGCTGGGCTGTTAGCAAAGATATCATAGATATATCTAAATAAGCAAACAAAGCAACATCATCTAGATAAGCAAAGAATCTTTGCTAACAGCCCACCTGAAGATGTAATACAACGAAACCTAGGTCGTGGTAATGAACTTAAATAAAGTAGAAATAATACTACATCACATAGTTTCATTTAATTGTGAATAATGAATTTCTACAAAATTAACGCCAAATATATTCAATACTTACAAGGAATAGATTTGTCCAATCCACTCCAATCGCCGTATTCACCAGACGTTATTATTTCCAGTTTTGTTGGCAATGATCCTTCTAATTACCATTACGTTATGGGCGTTGCAATCAATGGCTTGATCGATGAATTGCATCATAGGAACCGGATTCCTTCCTTCGCGTGAATCCGTTTGTTGCCATCGAATGTCATATATTCTCAGTAAATCATTATTATATTTTTTGTACTCGTATATTCAAACAAGAAGTAACTATCAGTATTGACTCTAAAACCATATTTACGTACGTGTCTACGCCTGTTGTATTAAGCCACTGATATGGGATAATACATATCTAAATATATATTAACAAGTATTTTTAATTAAAATGGTATAAGCAAAGATTCTAAACTTTCATAAAGACGGCGATTACCATTTTTAAATCTAATCCTCTCCTGACATCCGGTTTGCCTGAATGCTCTTCAAAATTTCCGGTTATTGTCCTCTCTTAAAACACATAAGAGGATTGCGTTCAATTAGAATCCGGAAACCAATATCCAAATTTACCATAACTGAAATTTACCGTAATAAAGTAACCATCGGTATTGACTCTAAAACCATTTACGTACGTGCCTACGCCTTTGGTATTAAACTACTGATATGGGATATTATATCTATAATTCTATGTTAACAAGTCGTCTTTAACCAAAAGCAAAATTCTAAACTTTCATAAAGACGGCGATTACCATTTTTAAACCTAATCCTCTCCCGACATCCGGTTTGCCTGAATGCTCTTCAAAATATCTGGTTATTGTCCTCTCTTTAAAACACATAAGAGGGTTGCGATCGATTAGAATCCGGAAACCGATATCCAAATTTACACTCATGTTAGAGAGCCAGCCGCTTTACAAATATTACGTTCACGTTCAAGCTTACATCATCGACGATTATGTGACTCGCATCGGTAAATAAACTCCTTGAAACGTTAACAAGTACGCGTTAATAATTGTTCAATGCATTATTCAAAAGCGATGCATTTCGCGAGTCGTCCTGCCGGTTTACACCACAAATCAGCTCTCAAATCGAATGGCTGATCGCGGAAAATATTTTTTTCCTTAAAATTGTGTTTAACGTCTTTTGATAAGCATCTAATTAGTTGAACAGTGGTTATAAATTTTTCTTTGGTGTCATATAGAATAAAAATAAACGAGGAAAGGTGAGGATAGAAGTATGTGGCCTACTCACGTTCAGATCAAATAAATATCTAAATGGATACGGTGCATTTGTACCGGGATTACCAGATTGTTCTGATGCAATGCTAGATATCAGCATACGACCATAGCGACAAACCATAGATTTCGTTAACTAACTACTCTTAACAGCATTGCATTACTTTTCCGTTTTCAGAAACCTTCCTCAACATTGGCCTAAGTACGTCCAATTGTTTAAATATCCAACTATAGTTATAATTTCGAAAACTTAACGTCCTTACGTTTCATGTTATGTAAAAATATCAAATAACTACATTTGCTCGACTTATGGTGTAAGAAAGTAGAAATAATATTACATTACGTAGCTTAATTGATTTATGAAAAATTAAATTGTAATGAATTTCTACAAAGTTAACGGCAAATATATTCAATAAACATTTGTTTTTGTTTCAAAGGTTTAACAGACAGAGGTTTTGTGTAATTATATATCTGTATACATATAATTATTGTTACTATTAATTAGACCATTAACTAACTAAAGAAAACGTATTCTCGATGTACAAGATCACTGTGATAAATTGATATAATCTGGACTTTATCTTCTTTTTGTCATCAGCTTGTTAGGAGTTCGCGATGGTTATTTACCACTCATAGAGGAAAATTTAAGTATTGCTTTTTAGGGGGATAACATGATCTGTTGGTTACAGGTAGCTATCAATCGACTAATCGCTACCTAGCTTTCCCATGTTTTCGAGACTTAATTTATGACGATATTATAAATTGGTACCAAGTAACGGTGACCAATGTTATTTTTTTAAATACCTATGAGTAACTTGAAGAAAATTAGCATTTAAGGAATTAAGACACGAAGATATTGTTTATTACTAAGATTTATTCGATATGGTAATGTAGCCAAATTATCGTCTGCGGAGGTAAATCACTACAAACTGTTATAGAAGAATAATCCAAATGGAATTAATTTAAAATAACCTTTCCTTAAACCATAATATATTGAGATTTATAATCCAAAGATATATAACAAAAACACGGTTCATTTAACTGCGGTTGCGGTTTTTACAAAAGGTGCGGTTGCGGTTTTTTTATTTTATATCAAAACAATATGAAATATAATATATTTTAACAAGATCCGCTTTAGTAAATTACGCACTGCTTCACTTCGAAGGAAAATCTTGACCTTTTGAGAAGTCCGTGTAATTGAAATGAAATTGAACACAAGACGGTAATTAATTTATATTAGAAACTTAACTTTACCTTCAGTTTAACACACATGAACTTCTTCGTTTACAGTGTCATTAGCGACTGTGGCCAAAATGACCTCAGCAAGTAAAGAACTCCTCCATCCGCATTTGGTCTGCAGTCTTTTCTATCCAGTCTTGGCCTGCTTTATAATCTCATCTGTCTACCCTTCTTGTGGCATGATCTTCCTACTTTTCTTTCACTCTAAGTGATCTTCCTACTTTCCTTTCGCTTTTCGGGCGTTCCAGCTTGTTACGCTTTTGAACCATTTCTTAAAGCCCTTTTCCATTTCAGTCTTTGAAAATGATTTAAAGTATCCTTAAATCCTTTGTTCCTTCTTTTGTCTAATCCTTTGAAATTGATTATACTCGACTAATATAATTATTGTATTTGGACGTATAAGAAAGACACCGCGGGCTGAGTCTAGGATTTCCTTTTTTAACTTGATCGATAAATAGACTCGAACACTTTTTTGAAACTCCAAAATTTATTCCATGTAATATTTATAAGTCTGTTTCTTAATGATACCCAGATTTTGTGATAGATAATTGTTTCTCTATTTATTTTCTAGCTGCAACCCCTGAACGACCCCTAAGTCAACCCCAACACGAACCCAAAACAAAAGCTTTTTCATATCTTAATAGTTGTATTATTACATTGACGTCAAATGAAAGGTTCTTTTTATAATAATGCGACCTTTAACATTACGCTATCCTTGAACTTGGCTGCATTCAATGCTGGTGATACTTATATATTTTTTTTGTACTGATATTACGATAAGACTAGATATGTTTGTACTGATCTTGCGATTCTGTGACTAAAACATAGTAGGTACAATTTGTGAAGTCCAATCTATGTCCATAAGATAACCGTCAGATGTGTAATCCGGTCTATGTCCGTAAGATAGCCAGCCGGTATGAAATTAAATCTATGTCTAGATGATAGCCATCAGGTGTGAAATCCTGTCTATTTCTATCGGATAACCATCAAATGCGTAATTCAGTCTATGTTCTTAAGATCCACCAGATGTGAAATCCAGTCTATGTCTATGAGATAGTCATCAGATGTGAAATTCAGTCTATGTCTAGAAGATAACCACAGACGTGAATTCCAATCTACGTTCATAAGATAACCATCAAATGTGAAACCCAATATATGTCCATAAAACAGGAATCACATCTAAAACCCAGTCTGTGTCGATAAGACAGGCATGAGACAATCATCATAAAATGCGAGCAGCATATCACTGTTCTCCATTCAAATTTACGAAGTCAATTATAGTTTATCATACTATGAATAGGGGTGTAGGTCGTTACCGTGGTGTGTTGGGTTCAACGCATGACATACACAGCGAGAACCCGGGTTCGATTCCCGGCCGCTCATCAAGCGGGACTGGAGAAATTTAACCTTTCGAAGTTCTGGCAACCATTTTTCCATATAAAATCTTCTTTATCTCTTGTGGACATGACAACAAGAACAATAGGGGTGGAAGTTGGATAAACGAAGGAAGGGAGGCGCATAATTGTAATATACGGAGAGATACCTAACTGACATTTTCAAAATTTATTTGGTTTCAAAAAAACTAAGTACCTTTAAGGATTGCCAATTGATCGTCTATGTTTTTAAATAAAATATTATTCCGAATGGCAAAATAAGGATATAAACCTATATCACAACTTAAACTATGTATGCACCGTTAGTACGCTATTAATGTTTTCCAAAAACAACCGGTTTGTGTAGTCACTCTTTGAAATACAGAATATATTATTAATTTTTTTGACTTGCACAGATTTTTCCGTTTTTCCAAGTCCACATCAACGTCTTACATTGTACATTTTTTTATGTCATTCACCATAAAACTATTTCTCCACCTTACAGCTCTCCTTCTTCTCCTCATCAGCACCTCTGGCGGTATAGCCGCTATTGACGAGGACCGCATCTATTTTCCGGACCAGTACAATGAGCTGATCGAGGCCGAACGACGGCAGACGCGCGCACCGCAAGCGGTGATTGCGTGTCAGTATGCGTGCCACGCGCGCGAAGCCACGCCGCAATATGATCCCGTGTGCGGCAGTGACCGTGTCACATATACCAACATATCCAAGGCGAGATGTGCCATCAGATGCGGAAAGGGTAAGTGCCACTTTCTGACATTTGCAATAGGGTATTTTAAAATTGTTGAAAGCGTTTAAAATTATTCGAAACGGATCTGATAAAGACATTGTGATATTTTCCCTACAGAACTTATATTACATTTCATAGCGTCACAATGCCTCACACAAATAATTAAATTGAAGAAAGGAAGTTTTCTCTCTTTTACACACTTCGTCGTTTTATAGTGACATAATAATATTATTTACAGAATTCAATTTATGGGATTGCGCTATCTTACTCACATAATTACATGAAGTTGGTCATATATTAGTACATAATGATTTATGTGACGCATTTTGTTGTCACGCGGTCTGATTTGCAAACAATTTGTGTTTAGGTTTATAGCCGCGAATTTAAAAAAACACAATAATGATTTCAATCATTAAATAAAAAAATTTAAATCTTTATTCCAGTTGTACAATGTTAACCATTATTCTTAACCCAAAAGCAATGAAATATATTGATTAAATATTTATTTTTACACATGAAACCGATATTGAGATTAGATTTTAATTTATGATAGTGTAAACAGTTCATCATCAATAACGTTAACGGTTATTTAAATAAAGCTAAATTTACGTTTAAATAAAACTAAATTAGATTTTCTGGTGTTTGAAAATACTTTAAATAAAGTGTAAAAATGAATGAAGGTTTATCAATACAGTTATATCAAAGTCGACGCAAAATACATAAGTTTTTGAGATAAATATGGGTGTTCGTTTTTTAATTATGTGGATAAGACATATTACAGACGTAATATATTGTAATTTGAATATTATAAGCACAAAAGTATTTTTTAAGAGAATCTTTGGGTGCGATGAGAGTAAAATGTGAAGGTCGCGACATTCTTCATATGACGTTTAGAAACGTCTAAATGTAACGGATCTGTCGCAAGAAGAACGGAAAATAAGTATTTAGCTAATGACCGAGTTTATGTCAAAAGTATAGTCAAAAATGTCCGTTTTATGTCAAAAGTAAAGTCAAAAATTTTCGCGAAATCAAATACAAATGGCACTCATTAATGCTATCAGCTGTTTTGTACATTACCTATGTCAAAAATAAACTGTCAAAATTTGTCGATTTATTTTCTATTTATTACTAATTTTGCGTGTACTTTATTAATTACAAGTCTAACAACATACATACTTAATTTATTTATAAACCCGCACATATACTTGTAAACAAGAGGAGCAATACAGCCGCATTTAGCCGTGCTCTGGTACGAGTATTTTAGTATATGATATGTGACGGGTATCGCGTCTATTTTTTTTTCTTTTCTTTAATGGCTTGCTTAACGTGGTTAATAGGCAGTCTTCATGAAAATATAAATTTATATGAAGATTTTATTTAATATATATATTTATATATATATATATATATATATATATATATATATATATATATATATGTATATATATATATATATATATATGTATATATGTATATATATATATATATATATATATATATATATGAAATTAATTCAGTAAAACGATCTGAGTAAAAGTGTTGATTAAGAATTATAGAGTACAAAACTATAGAAAAAAAATGTATCGAAACTTTTTCGTTGCTCTTATTATGATAAAATTTGATAACGATTTATAAATGAAAATAAATTTGATCACATGTAACCCAGTGCATATAACAGAAGTGAAACTTCTTTGGCGATCTAAACCATCTGTGACCTAATCTTAATTTGTAGTAAGCATATGTATAGCAAAGGGTAAAACGTAAGAGCGAGAGAGAGAAAGTGAGGACTTGAAGACAATTTTTTGAAACCAGATATGTAAAACAATTAATTTATATATATACATATATATATATATATATATATATATATATATACACATACATATGTATATACATATACACATATAAAAATCAAAGCGATTTTTATTATCAACCGTTACAATCTCAGTTATTAAGCTAGACTGACAATTTTCAAACAGAAAAAACCCGTTAATACTAATTAAAACTAATTTATTAGTTTTTGCATAAGGTCATAGCAATCAGAATAAAAGACAGATTGAATTTTAAAAAAAAACATTTTTTGTTACATAAAGCTACTAAACAGTGGCCTTCTAACACTTTTTCGAAAATACCCTCAATGTAAAGATTATAACGCCTATGAGATTTTATATTCTATGTGATTTCATACAAGTTATACATTTTTTTTGTCTTTTATAATGTAAATATTTGGTTACAATATACCCAGTAAACCCAGCATAAATTTATTTTGCTTTTCATTCCTAGCACCATAATGTTATCAAAAGTGAGTGCAGTTGATAAGCGAACATGTGGAAGACCATCAATGGATCAGATAAAGTATGGCCAGACAAGATTGAAGAGTGGTTGATGTAAAATTTTACTTTTCTGTTAAAGAAGTGAGAAATATTATGTCTGAACAGTTTGATATGTAGCATTATTCTTGCTATTTTGGTATTGTTGTTATGATTTATTCACTGCATTTGAGATGGGATTATGTTATTGAAGATGGATGGATGGAATTCGTTTCAAAAAGAATTAAAATATTATTCTAATTATTAATATTTTCCTCATTTTTCAGCTATCTCAACGAGACGTGGCATCTGTTCGACAAATGGCCCCAGAATGTGAGCAGGTACTCCAACGCGAGTGGAGCAACTCCCCACAAGTTGCTCTTAGGATAAAATCTGATGAAAATTATGAAATGTTTGTGCAATGACTGTGTATTTATTATTTACTTTCAATATGCCCCCCAAGTGCAACAAAAATTGAGGGAAAGTATTAATGTTGAAGGAAATTGTTTTGATTAAATTGTTGAATTTTTTTTGTATGAAATACCTGGTGTGAAGTTTTGTGAAACTTTCTTTGTGATGAAGATGATAATGTTAATGCGATTAGATTATAATTTCAGTATTTGTCATATTTATATTCTAGTTTGATAGAAGTAGCTTTGTACTAGAATTTTTTTAAAAAATCTCGTTTAATATTGTACTATAGCATTTAAGTAAAACTATTAATAAATTATTTGAATCTTTATTATAAATATGCTCAAAGCATTTATTTGTGTACTGTATCCCTTGAATTACATTTTTTTCTTTGTCATTTGGCAAAGAATCTTAACTTAAGATAGCTTCGACCAGTTAAAACATTTGAATATTCCAAAAATATGGATTGACAAGTTCCATCAGATTTTATATCCATCTAGCTGCCCATCCAGGCATTTTTTATATAATTAATTACGGCTAATTTATTCTATTATACTTTTCTCTGCTTTTGTTGAGTACAGAACTGTGCAGAATGGGTTTTATTGTTGTGAACAATTCGTTGAACAATTATTTTGATGAACCATAACAGTTTAGTTTGTGTAATTCAGAAACGTGTCTGTTTTTTATTTTCTAACAGAGAGGAATTTTTTTATAGATTTTTCTGTTGTCTACAATACCTTTATAAATTATTATAACGTAGCTATAACAGTTCAAAAATTTAACTCAAAAATGGACCAGGCACATTTGGACTCCCTTCACTTAAACTGTTATTACTACAGATGTGCTAAAAAGATTTCTATATAGTTTTCCTACTCTGATACTATAAACTAAACAATGGTTAAAATTTAATATAATTTAAATAAATTATTATTTTGCCGCACTATAAAAACAAATATTATATAATTAGTGCGGTTATAAAGATTCTACGGTTCACTTAATTTGTAACCTTAAATTTTATTTCGTATCTCTGTTTCTACCATACTGCCCAACATTTTCAATTCTATATTTTAATAATCCAAGTACAAGCAAAAAAAATTACTATTTTATGGTGAGCACAATTAAAGCGGTTATAAAATCGGTCCAATCTTCCCTTGTCAACCAATGTACTTCTTGGCTTCCTCTGTTAATGCACAGAGTATCATACAATTGAATTCTACATTTTCAATATAAAGTTGTCATGATTTCCAACTGGTCTATGTAGGTAAGCACACGTCTTTAACTACTAAATACTAATAATGACATACGTGTAAAGTAGCCAATTTTTGTAGTGGTCATTCTATATTTTTTATTTTAAGGATAGGTCTGCATAATCTAAGCATATTTTTGAAGTCATACTGCAAACTAAAACAGTTTAATATAGTTTTTCTTAATCTTTTTGTTTTAACGGACCACTAGCGACTTTTAAGAAATCTGATGGACCCCTTCCAATATTAATAATAAGTAGATAGGGAAAGAAAATAAGGCATTATAAAAAAGAACTTTTTATATATTACGACAATGAAATGAAAGTAAGGATGTACCTCGTGTCGGTCATTAGTGAGATTATTGCTGCTGCTTCAATTCCATTAGCACGTTAAATTGAGTAATTGTCTTAGCCAACGTGAGGCGCATTTGTCACGTCTAATTGTTTACGATTTTTAGTTTTAATGGAAAATATTCCTGAGAATTCTGATTTACAGAGGTAAGTTGTGGCAAACGGAATTAATACAGACATTGCTCTTTTAACAAGGAAAGGATAATAAGCTTGTCCTAAACTACACCAGAAATTGTATACATCTTTGCATTAAATTCAGCATGCAATACTTCTTTGGATCTCATGTCAATTAAATCATCCTTAATGAGGTCTTCGTCATTGATATCATTAATATCAATCATAATTGGTTCCTCAGCCCTGTCCCCTGATTAAGGCTTTCTGGGCTGAAATACCCTTGAAATGAGTTCTGCAGTGTTTTGAGATGTTTTGACACTTATTTTTGTACTTCCTATGAAAAATTTATTGCAGTTTGGCTTTCACTATACGACAGCATTTCTTCCAACATAGAAAAATTTGCAGTATTACCCACATCTACTCTTATTTTCCAAATTGGCAGTTTACCTAAAGAAACCTTTTAGTCATTCAGTTGCATCCACGATGGTGACTGCAGGACCCTGAAGAGACAGATTTACCTCGTTTAGATAACTAAAAATATTAGCTAGGTAAGCTAGTCCTTGTAAAAGTTTTTAGTCTCCATATATTCGTAAAGTGCGCTTTCTTTCTCTTTTAGAACATCTTCCACACGAAACACAAATAAACGCTTCAAAACTTGTCCCCTTGATTACCAGCGAATTTCTGTATAATACAATAGTACTTCATGTTAGGATCCTATTTCTTGACAATGTTTCTTAAAAAGGCGGTGGTTCAAGGCTCTGGATCTTATGAAGTTAATAATTTTGATGCAGGTATACAAGATTTCTTTGAAGAAAGTAGGCAAAGTTTGTGACGCCAATATATGTATCTGTAGGAAACAATAGGTTATTGTGACATTATGAACCGCTTGCTTGACCAATCCTGCAAAACCAGCTTCCGAGCATTGCAGGTGCTCCATCTGTACATAAGCTTCCACGCTTATTCTTCCAATCTACGTCATATGTTACAAAAAAATGTATTAAATTGAAGATATCCACCGTTTTTGTCATTCCTAAAAGTGAGTCGCAAACCAGAAATTTCTCTTTTGCCTTTTGTGTTTCGTGGTGTACGTAACGTACAAAGACCAAAAGCTGACTACATTGTGACACATCTATGCTCTTATCCAGATGCATGCTGAATAGAAATGGCGAGGAACTCAATTCTTCGATGACTTGCTTCAAAACGTTACACGACATATCAACAATACTAGAAAGAATAACATCATTTGATAAAGGGACCGTTTTAACTTTTTTTCTCTGATCTACACCACACACAAGGTCCACGGTATCTATTAAACAAGGCTTCACAAGATTTTCTGCAATAATGTGAGGTTTTTTTGCTGGGAAATGCGATACGCAAACCTAATTTGGGTAAAGTACCGCTTTCTCAAACCGGGCTTTTTTGGCACGAAAAACATCCACAGAATCAGATACTTTTCCTGGGTGTGCAGATGTAGGGTGTCCTGATAATTTTGTTGGCTTCATACTGCCGTTAGGAAGTACTTTTCCACATAAGAATACTGCGGCTTTTGTGTTCCATAATAAAAGTGAATCCGTAGGTAACGTACAAATCAAACGGAAGAAACGAATATATATATATATATATATATATATATATATATATATATATATATATATATATATATATATTTCGTAATATTCACATTGTTCCCACGGCAATTCTTCCACATAGCCCTAAATTAAATACCAAAAGCTTAATCAATTAGTGAACACTCCAATTGGTACTGGCAATTGTACTATAAATATCTTCACTGACAAAGCTGAGAAATTATTAACATCATCCACAGATACCCACAGTTTCCTTTACAATCTGTATTTTGATGATAAATATACATAGTTAAGCTATGTAAAACCCTAATAAAGTACTGACAAAGTGAGAGCAAAAGTCATTTAAAGATATATCACGGTGACATTCTATGACGGGCTGGTTTTTGTTATCCAATCAGTTCCATATCTCTGTGGAAAAGGGATTCATACCTCGAAAGAAAAAAAATGAAATCTCATAAGATCCTACGTGTCCGTCTGTTACAGCCATTTTTCTCAAAAACCGTTTGATGTTAAACTTTGGTTAGAAGTTAACAGTCAAATATATTTATTTATACAGAAATATTAGAGGAAACATTTATATTTAATGGTCACATTTATGAAAGAAGCAGGATCACCAAACGTTTACCTAAAGTTTAGCAGAAAAATATAAAATTATTTTAAATCTGATAGTTTTTGAGAAATTCACGTTTTTATGTCTGCAAAAAATATAATGTGCAACACATTTACAGGTTGGGAAATAAATGTAATGATTTTAAATATATATATGAAAATCAAAATATTTTTTATAAAATAAGCTGGAAAAAACCCTCAAAGTAGTTGTTGAATGCTAATGAAAAGTATCAATAAATATGGTCAAAACCTTGCAAAATAGGACAACTACTTAATCGCATGTTTCGTTGCTTTGTAATACCTGCACTATACTACTCGCGAAGTTGATCGAAGTTAGGCAAAGAGAATAGTGTAGAGGCACTTCGATTCGCTTAATGCAACCTTGCTTCGCCTCGGGCGACTTCCGATCGCTGTCAGTTTATTGCTTCCGAGTCAAAGGACCTCACGAGATTAGCATACAATAGACTCACGGCGACTGAGTTCCTCGCTAGGTTGCATGAGTATGTAGTCACGTACTTCAGACCGCGATAAATTTAAAGAGCACTTCGTTCAGGTAACTTCGCGAGTAGTGTAGAGGTGTTTAAGATCTTTCTTGGTTCTTGGTGGAATTTTCTATTCTATAGGCAACAATACTTTCGCAGTGAATATCCAATTCATATACCTATGTTTTGCATTTAGGGTGGCGTACTTATTCCATTTTACAAATCAATCTTTTTTGTGTTTTACCTCTGTTTGGAAATTGTCATGTTTACCATTGTGAAAGTAGCCAGTACGGAATTCACAGTACTGTCACAGAAGTAAGACTTTGCAAATAATATGAATATATCTAAAACACAAATGGATTCACAGTTTTGGTCTCAATAATCCCAGCATAGGTATCGAGAGATCTAAATTTTTAATTGAACAATAATGGTGGGGCATTTATATTGTAATCCATACAAGTATTCGTGTGAAATGGACGTACCAATGTATGACATTCTTCAGATTCTTTTCCAAAATACGCAGCTTTCTCCCTGTGTTTTAATAACTCAACTACTATAAGAGTAAAAGAAACAAAGCGATTATGGACATATGAAGAGTATTCCATTCATCATATTAATCCCTTGTTAAATAATAATGAAACAGAAAATATTTTCCATAATAAGCGCATATTCGTAAGATATCATTCTCTTGGACAAGCTAAGATCCCATAAATTGAAAATAACATTCATAATTATTTGACATGTTTTTCGTACGCACTTAACTTGCAGAATAACCCGCGAACAGCTGCGAAAACATTTAGCTACCCGGGTAAGCACCGCAAGGCATAAGCAGCACAAGTTTTGGGTGTGTTAAAAAGAGTTATGTGAAATTTTTGAAAAGGGGGTGTTTTACGTTTTATTTCCAAGACAATTTATTCCTTTGTAGCCAAGGAATAGCGTCTTCCATTGTCCGACACTTATTCCCGGACACTGTGTATAGATATATATATGTATATACAGAATGCAAAACTGAATACCAGAAAGCTGCAGAAAATATAATTGTCTTCAACGTCCCGAAGAGAACAGTGAAAACCGGTTTTCAAAATTCACAGTTGTTGCGGAGTTATTTAAGTGCAAAATCTAAATTTTTTTCCATAAAAGTGAAAACATTTCAAAGTTTAGAATGAAATGTATGTTTTTGTATATTTCATAAATCGGTTGACAAGTAAATACTTAACTCTCAAGTGGATAAGTGACTTTACAATTTTTCCAAAATTCATAATTTTTTCCTTATATAAAAAATATTTAAATATTTAAGAGTGTTAACTCTCTGCAGTTTTGTCATGTTGAACTTTTTTTAGCCTGTGTATATAAAAGCCACATACCAACTCGCTAACAGCCTCACCATTATATCTTCTTAACTATAATGTCTAAAACTTGAAATTCGACATGTATATTTCTCTTGACTTCTCTATGCTCGCTAAGAAAACATTTTGTGAAATTCAACCCATAAAATTGTGAAAGTGAGTGTGAAGATTTGTATGAAAATTATGAAATAATAAAGTTAGAAATGTGAAAATTTGTCTTTAGATTCTCAAATAAAAAAAAAGATTTGAAAAATTATATTTTGGAATATTGCTGAGAAATTATATTTTGGAATATTAACTGTAAATAATCTATATATATATAATAAAATTGTAACAGAGTGAATTTTGTACATTGAAAATATTGTAAAAAAAGTGATCAAACAGGATGATAATACAAGTCAAATTTTTTCCGTTTGGTTGTATGTTAATTTGAGCGGGTGTCACACAAAATCTACTGGACGGATTTTCATAAAATTTGGTTAGTAATAGTAGTACACCCAGGAGCAACAAATAAGAGATAAAAAAACAAAAAAGATTTTTCTAATTACACATGAACGTAGTTGTATGCACGGGTAGTTATTATATAAAAAAGCAAACAAAAAAATACAATCATGGTCTATTTTTGCCCAGGTAAGGCCTGGATGTGGAACTAGTGGCTAATATAAATTAACTCATTTAATGTAATTTTCTTTTATCAAATGTAAAAACCATACAAATCAAACTAACAGTTTATGGTAACTAAATTATAGTGACATTATGAACAGTGTCTAAACATTTTTTTTAAATCTTTTAACCGGCCAAGTGTAATTCAAACTTGCATATTTAATATCCTGTACCATTGTGTTGACATACACAAGCATAGCATTTGTAAAGTCTGTAGCAGTCGCATGTGATATTAAATATGAAAAGTTTGTTTATATTTATCATTATTATTTCCTTGCCATCAACATTTTTGATCCTAATTTAGATTGAAATAATTAAATTATTCATAACTTAAAAATTACCTCAAGTGGACGATCATTTTTGGTCAATGTAAATCTTGTTATCGGTATTGATGAATTTATTTCAATTTTGTTACTGATAATTGTAATAAGGGGACACCAATTTTTGAGCACATTGTTAAAAAAATTGTATTAAAATATTAAATAATAAACATTTTTTGCTTCTACTCCCTAAGGAAAATCAATGAAAATACAATACATTCAAAATGGAAAAGTCTTACACATTATTTTTAATTACTATTTCGTACCAAATTTCAACTTTTAATATTAAATTGTCTACAAACAACATGCCTGTTAGATAAATACTAAGATGACTCCCATTCATGTCCTTGTTTTTCCAATTTTGCTACAAAACACTGCGAAACAAGAGTTTTTTACACCCACAAATTTGATTCATGTCAAAATTTCTTTGGACAACTTTTATCTGAATAAAACCAAATGTAATACATAAATAATTTTTTTATTAGTGAAATTTCGCAATACAATATAAATAAAGGCACATTCCAAAACTTATCACAGAACATTATACACAATTTCTATTATGGACTCTACGTTATAATGAAAATAGATAGGTTCATATTCATTTTCTTTCTGAAAATAAACAAACCCACCAGTTTACGTACACTTACATTAATAAAGGCATAGTGGCTCGCTACAAATTCAAAGTTTTGACAGAAGATATGACAATTCAAATCTTTATTATCTATGTTCTAGAGAATACTAAAGACAATATAGATTTGACGTTTCAACTGTCAAAATAAAAAAGCTCACGATTAAAAATTTATTCACATTTTGTGTTCACAAAATCTTACTAATGTAAACATACATAAACATTAAAATTTGTGATGAAGACGTCTTCAATTAAAACATACCTATAAAGCACATAAAATGAATATAGTATAAATGTAAAATGTTATAAATAATTTTAGTTACTATTTACTAATTTATTTACATTTAACAGATAATGTACTTATTTGTTCCCTAATCTTATAGGAAGTATATAACATCTGTAGGTATTCGTAACAATCTGTTATACCAGTATATATAGTAGATTGGGCTGCCGCGATGGCTGGTAACAGGTTTGAATAATTCAAAAACTCCTAAGATGTTAAAAAATAATATTTTTATCTTTGGAACACTTCAATGTTACTGTCAGTCTTTTTTTATTTCATTGAGTAGTGTTGCCATTTAATTCATTGTTTTATTGGTTCATACGCTAACTTTTTAAGCACTTGAAAATCTTAGAATATTCTAGGATTAAAAATGACAATTTTACAAACTTTGCTGTCACGAATTTAAATACCAACTTTTCACACTATACGGGACCAAATTGGGCATTAAAATTCTTCTCTTAAATAAAATTATTAAAACAACTATCGTGTGTACAAACTTATTGTAAAACATACTTAACGTTATAATTATTGCTTTTGATCAAGCATGGAGACCTCAGTATCTTAATGATTTAAAAAAAATTAAGACAAAATGATAAATTAAATCTTAAACATGATTATTATAAATTTTTTGACAAAATTTATACTTTTTGTCATTTATTACATAATTATGAATGTCAACTTAGAAATTTCAGATTAATTTTTAAAATAAAAAAAACACATTGATTTAATAAATTATAACAAATTACTAAAATCACAACATAATAGACAATCAGATAGATTTACTGTTTAGACCATAATTATTTTCGCAACAGAAATGACAAAAACTGAAGAATTGAAATGAAAATCGATTCAAAAATTGATTTTGCAAATTTTAAGATAATCTTTATTTGCTTTTACAACGGTCAGACTATCTTATCAAAATTATGAAACAAATATTAAACCATATAGTACAATGACAAAAAGTGGATCGATAAATTAACAATATTTTAAAAAAAATATTAATCCCATCAACAAGACTAAAACTATAAGAAATGGCATAAAAAACAAATTGTAGGAAAATGCAAAGGGAGCATTCCATTGGTTCGAGAAAAAATGTAAGTTTCATTAGCTTAACTATTTCATAACTTAATTATTACGTACTTAAATTTATAATATTTACAAATAACTATTGCTATTAGACCTTATAAGTAGATGGAAATTAAGAGGAAGGAACTTTTTGCCGCAGCTTCTTCAGGAAGTCTTTCGCTTGCTTGTCGCCCTGTCTCGTCTCTAGGGCTTTCACCGCTTCGCCATCTAACGAATGAGTAGAGTTCACTATTAGTAATGTACTTTGCTCTTTATTTTATTACACTAATATCAACTATAAAAAATAACTTTCAATGTAGACCTACTACACTGCATATACTATAACAAGTTTGTTAAATTAGAAACAGATTGCGTCAATTTCTTAAGAATCGGTTCTTTCTTTTCGCTGTATACTATGGTCCCAATAATAACAGACAAATGGTGTTAATGTTGTTATGACTCAGTATCCTTCTATCAGAGTACATAGCGCACAAAATTAAAGATATTTAATTAAACTTTATATTTAAAAGTTGAATATATTTAAGAGTTAAATATCCTATTAATGTATAAAAAAAAACAGTATTTTATATTGTTTGTTTTTTAGGAATTCATAGAATAACCACTAATACTATTATATATACTAGACATACAACTATAAGCTAACACATCGCATTCACAATATGATAGATTTTAGTTGTTAGATAGCCATAAATCATATATTTATTATATAATCTATAGCTATATATAGGTATTATGGCTATATTATATAATAAGATAAATTTAATAATATCAACAGGTTATAGATGGACTAATAAGTGTATAGAGGAATTGTAGATCTTAAAAAGGTCTAAAGCAAATTAAACAAGAGTATGTATCTATATTTTATAGATAAGCCACGGTAAATGTTTTTGAACTAAAAGAGTGTGTGAAAAAAAATTGGTGATATTTAGGTTAATTTGTTAATCCTCGTTAAAATAAATATCTTAATAATTTTAAGCATTTTCAAAAATTAACCCTTTACTCTTTATTTGGATTAGTAATTTAAGAAAAATGAAAAAGTTTTTTGAAAGTAAATAAAAGTAGAAATAAAAACTTTAATAACGCTCCATGCGATGGAAAGGAGGAACGGGCACAAAGGTATAATATCGCTGTACGTTAATTAAAATGAAGCTCAAGACAATATTAATGGAAAAAAATCAAGATCAGAAAATCGTAATCAAATATCTGAATTATATCCATACAAAGTACTCATATGGTTCGTTTTAGCACATAGAGGAAAGCCACTTAACATGATATTTTAAAAACTATTTTTATCTGTCCTAAAATGTACACATGGGGAGCCGGGGCTGGTCACTTGTTTCATTATAAATTGGACTATACAATGCATTCAATGACATATATTTTATTGGTCTAAGATTATTAATTTCATATATATGAGAGCTGAACGTGGGACGTAACTTCATTGCATCATACTCTAGAGGAAACCCTCAAAAATTCTTAAAGAAAGTTCTCTTTAAAGAAATAGTTCTACATCAAAACTATAATGAGAGATTATTTGAATACTCAAGGACCATAAAAAGTGAAGGAGAGTTATCTTAAGAAAAAAAAATAATTTGAGATAAATAAGTATAAAAAATAATGTTGTTTTATATATATATATATATATATATATATATATGCATTTGCATATGCATACGCATACGCATACACATACTCATACGCATATACATATACATATACATATACATATATATATATATGACATACGAAATAAGTCTTACGATTGAAATAAATTTTTTATATTCTATTATAAATAAATAATAAAATTTACATCATATTTAGTATTCGCACCCCAGGTTACGAGTTCACTAAACTATTTTTTCAACAATAAACTCACTCATATTAGTAGGCCTAGTCAGCGTGAGATGCATCTGTGGCAGAGAACTGAGGGGGGCAACTGTCTCGGGGATCTCGTTGAAGTTAACGTAAGCCTCACCGATGAACTGGTTGGACATGCCGAACAGGTCCTTGTCTTTTATTACAAACTGTAGGAGACCATTGTTGAGGTTTCGTTGTTCAGGTGTCAGCGGTCTGGAGGAATAAATTATCATAAAAAATTGTTAATAAAACTGGTCTAAGTATATAAGTCAAATTCAATAAAATGAGACAAATTTAATTATTTACGTAATGTTTAATCTCATGTTATAATTATGACATTCAAAATGTGATATCATGAAGACTGTTTTACGGTTGATTTTATTACAACTTATATGACGACCTAAAGACTAATCCATACTACCATTTAAACATTTTGTCGCAATATGTAATATAATGCGCTCAATTTTTAATGTGAGAATTTAGATCTAAAAATCTTTACAAAAACACTTGAAACTAGACAAAGTAGACAATGCAATAATTAAACCTTCGAGCGTGCCTGTTGCTTATAAGAAACAGCTCAACTAGTGGTGGCTAGCGCTCCTCAAATGTGAACATTTAAATTAAATACTCAGCTACAATAGCCAAAATATTTTTTCTTCTCGAGATAGTGTCCATCTTGAAAAAATAATTTGGTTAGTCCCTAAGATACTGCTTGATTTTTTGGAATAATATTATCCTATTTATTATTTCGTAACATTGTCTATACGTGTATAAAATATGATAGACACGTAACAAATAATATCTAAATTATGTAAATGCATCATGTAATAGAAAAATTGTAAATAAACTGATTTATAACAAAATCCTTTCTCAAGCGCTATCTGCCTATTTGAAAAATCATAAATGATCTTAGACTCATAGTTCCACCATCACTGTATTCAATTTCAAGAATAACAATAAACAGGCCGACAGACAAACAGATATGATTTAGACTTCTTATATTTTTATTTTGCTTTAGGAATTAAATATTAAGTTAGTATATAAATATTAAATTACAATATATTTTATGATAAAAAATATTACAAGTGTCACTATAAATATTCATTATCATAATGTCATTTATAGTGACACTTTTAATACTCGGTTTAGGCACAAAGAATTGTTTGACAATGGCAAAATTTTGTAAGAGGTAGATTTGAAAACAGACACTAATATATTGTAAATTTTGATATATTGTTCTATGACATTTGCTAGTACCAATAAGACATACTTACATTGTGAAAATTTCATCATATAATGGGAAGCGATTCTTGTTGTGTGTCTGAGTCTTGGGTTTTACCGTGTTGGCAAACGCCTCTTCTGGCATCAGATTTACTCTTACATATGAATCGCAGAGACCTGAGAAATAGAAGCAGAATGCAGAGTGAGTTAAAATGAAACAAAACACAACACATATATTTACGTTAATATTTCTGCCATATTCAGACATAATCCCATTAATGAAATATATCAAAACGGATCTTACTGAAGCCAGAAATCATTTTGAGATTAAAAATTTAGCAAGTCAAGCCACAATCAGACTGCTTTTGCGGCGGCAAATTAACCTGGAAAACATTTCATGTAGTTTTTCATCACAGCCATCAAAAAAATAATCTCAGGCCGACAAATTTTTCCTAAATACTGATAACATTGATATTATCCATATGTACCATGCGACAAACATTGAGATCGCTTGAAAATGGCAGAAATAAGAACTTGAAATTCCATGTCAATATCGGTGCAGATTTTATCAATAGAAAATATTAAACATCATTGAATATATGTTACAAGTGAATATGAGATTCAACTATTGAAAAACTAAACGCTATATGGTTTTTATGGATTATTAAAATACTTTTATGCATCCAAAATACTTTTATGCGTATAAGTTATGGCGAATTCACACAAAAAAATTATGGAAATATAACCAAAGTTTACTAATTTATTACCAGATTGGATTGATAGCATCTCGCAACGTACTCTAATAAAAAATATAGATATCTTTTAAAAATAATTTTGACGATTTTAAAAAAACTGTAAAGAAAAATTATTTTTAAATTTTTTCTGTCTGTAAAAGCATCACGCAAATGCTAATGAACAGTATTACAATACTACATAGCTTCAGATCCCAGGAGTAAAAAGAAGTGAATATTATCATTCAAGATATCAAAAAATTGCGAAAAATAGTTTTTTTTTTTTCAAACTGAAGAAATATTGAAAGTAATATTAACAATGTTAGCTTTTAACTAGCTCCAATAGATGGCTCCTGAACTATGTTAAATCACACTATCAAAATCAGTCTATGTATTATAATCCATGCAAAAACTAAAACGACTATCATTTTAACAATTAAAAAAGGCTTTAAATCTAACATAATTTAAAGGTACATTTCAAACACATTTCCCTGTCCTTTACATCCACAGCCAAGATGCAAAAATTTTTTAAGATAATTTTAGCACGCTATAAACTTTATGTCTTATATAATGTGTTAGGAACTTATAAACTATTACCTAGACAACCTAACAACTTTGTAACCGACAAATCTGCTTGCTTAGCTTCTTAACAAGAAGCATTGCTCTAGTTTTCTAGTAAAAATCTCAACAGGTCCATTCTCAATTTACACCATCAGACATACATGATTTTTCTTTAATTGCTATCAATATTCCACTATCCTCCAATATATAGATAATATATCAATATATAGATATATTTAACATATGCTACTTATTCGACTTTCTTTTATAACCGTCCCTAAACACCTTCTTTAATCTAAATATCCATTCAATTTCTCTTGCAATGTGTTCATTCGTCATTATACTGTTATTCAGTATAATGAAGAATGAACAGATGCCATTTAATTCTTTATTAATTCCATTTTCTCGTTCCATCATATTTGCAATCCTAATACCCCATTCTGTTTCCCATTTATTCTACAATTTATTTCTCCTAATTTTTAATCGATTGCAACATAGAAATGCTGTTATGGGAAAATATAATCAAACGATAGAAGGATATAAAAACTTGACACTAACCATTTGAATCAGTCGCGACAAGATTCCTCGCATTCATAATTTCCAGTTTCAAAACACCCTCCAAGAACTGTGCCCTCACAGTGAGCATGCCAAGTAGAGCGTCCTGAACGGTCTGCTGTTCCTGCCACCGTTCCAAGTGGAATTGGTGAACCAACTGCGCAGTCTCCATGCCGTGCAGTTTCAGGAGATACTCAACCTGCTGGAGGGTTTTGGAGGAATGATTTTCCTTGTTGTCTTGCTTGAAGGACCGGATCATTATTTTGAGACATTCGTGGAGGTTGGCGAAGAAAGCTGGTGGACGACGTTTCTGCAATGAATATTGGGGAAAGTGAGTAGTGATGAGATGAGACATGAAACACAAAAAAATTTCTATATTGAAAATAAGAACTATATATCACATCTCTTTGAAACATATACTAGATCACGTATATTATTATTTAAAAATCATTGTATAACATTTTAACAGCGTCGCCATTAATACGTAGTTCATAATACCCGAAATGTCAACTGTACAAAGAATTTACAGATAGACAATTTAATATTATGAAATGCATTTGGATATTATAAAAATGGTGCACGGGTGAAAAGACACAAGAAATATTCTTCATACTCTTTTATCCTAATTTAAATTAATCTTAAATGAGCTGGTTAATTATTAGTATATTCATTAATGATTCACAGTTGTGTAGATTTGCGTCATTTAATAATATTTAGTTTAAATAAGTCTAATTTTACCCTGCCATACGAGATTTGTCTAGGAATTTCCCTAGCTTTTTCTTTTCTTTCCCAAAATTGTGTCAAAAAATAGCTTTTGCATTTAATGAAAACTTGAATCGGAATAGTTTAATTTGAATAATGAGTATTCCTAGGAGCACCATGAAATTCAGTCGAGAAAATTGTTACATATTTCGTTTAATCTAAATGAAAATTGTCACATATTTAAGTGTGCAATATGAATTTGTTTTAAATATAACGTGTTTGTTAATTCTCTTAAAATCTCGTATGGCTTTAAATTCTATTTCAAGTACTGCTAATCTTTAATTGTATTCATATGCAAAATAATTTCATTATAAAAATAAAATAATACTTTCCATTGTTTTAAATATAAAAGTTAAGTTAGAAAAACGTAATGAAAAATAATGTTTTCACCAAGTAAGGTTTTATCCATAATAAATACAATTTCAGCGCACATTACTTATAAAAAAAATTTAATATGAAAGTTTCATTCACGTTTTATTCACTTATAAAATGATCATATTATTTAAATTAAAATATGACATATTTCAATTTAAATCTTTGAGCAAAAAGCTCAAATATTGGAAGATTTAGTATAATTATTTTAAACATATCAAAAAATTCTACCATTTTCTAAAATGTTTATTAGTTTTGACTAATAAATATTTAAAATTAATCTATATTAAAATCTTACACTAATTTAAACATGGTAAATTTATTCTAAAACATTTCACAAATTTTGCATTAAACATTTGGAAAAATGGCTACTAATTCAAAGCAGGGTGTTAGATCTTCTACCACAGATAACAGACATTGACAGTAGCTAACCATGTTGTTTATGTTTACACATCAATCTTATGAGATGCTTTGTGCTAAGAGATAATGCTGAACACAGGAAAAGATGTGTTAAAATACTCAAACTGCTCATACAATGCAACTATTGTTAAGCCTATAAAAATTCATGCATTGCATTCAATGTCATATTTGTGTAATAGTTATGTATGGCGATGAGTGCTATGTTTTAATGAAATAATTTTAAGCCTTCAACCAACAACATTATGCTAACCCCTTTTCCAGGGTTATTATAGGATCGCTTATAGGATCACTTTAAATATATAGGATCACTTTAAATCAGCATTATGCAGAAAACAATTAAAATATCAACTTAAGCCTTTCATAGTTGATTATGACTTTGTTAAAAATGTTATATAAAAATTTAGTAAGAGTATTTGACATTTCAAAATGTAAAAAATTTAATAACGGCAAAATTAAATTTTTTGCATTCAATCTAACAATTCTAAGATTTTAATATTGATGTAGCACTAATTCTTTCCCAGCATTAAACTGAGGTCTTTCCAGAGTATTCTGAAAACTTATACTTCCATAAAACTAATAAGTATGACTATAAGAAATGTGTCATTAAATAGACTGTATTTTGCAAGAATATAAATTTCAACTCTCAACTTTTTAACTCTTGAATAGTTTTATTACAAAGTAATCACAATGTAATTCTAAATTGAACGTTTCAATGTAGAACTACTTTAGATTTTTGTAATGTTGCCAACGTCCAGTTTAAAATTACTAGTGTTGCCTGAGAATTGTTACAATGCTAGATTAATGCTTTTAATATGCTTACTTTGACAGTACTCAGACACTACACTGTAAACACTTTATCAAAAAGACCAATCTTCAAAATTTATGCATTTTAAAATATTCCTATTTGTATAATATTCTTATACAAAAGTTAAATACTGATATTCAAATAGATAAACTAATGATATTCAAATCAAACGGATCAGCAGTTTCAAAATTATATATTTGCTATAATTATATATTTGCAGTTTCAAAATGAACTGCTTCATATTTTAGTCAGTATTTTTATGTAGCAAAGAGGTGAGAGCAATACTGCACAAGTTATATAGCAAGACAATGCCATATTTTGCCATTTTTATATTTTTGCCAGATCATTCATTGCACCAATTTTAATTTTTGTTCGTATCAATTTGAACTACCTGCGATTTAAAAAAAAGTAAAATGAAAATATTTTTTTCATTTACTATCGAATGTTAACGGTCAATGTCAAATCATGAAATGTTAATAAATGGTTACTAGAAACAACTTATGAAGCCTACTCACATTTTATGAAGCCTACTCACATTTTATGAAGCCTACTTTAAATTAGAAAAAATATTTCTGATATACAAATATATTTATTTTATTTGACATGTTGAAATTGTGTGTATCCCATATCATACATACACCGCTTAATATAGATATGTCACAATTGCGGCAAACGAGTGTGTGGACAACAAGTATAATAGCATGAATGGTGCTAATTAAGTTAGCACTGAGACTGTTATTTTTTTGCATCCTTGAATAACCTTAAATGCAAAATATTTCTTAACAACACACTGTTACTCTTTATTATTTTTTTTATTATATTAACAGCAAAACTTATCAAAAACTCTACGAAATTCATCTTTCCAACTAGGGTCTACTACCAGTTTTATTGTATTACATAGAAATTGCTGCAAGTTTCTATGACAAATAACATATAATTCTGTAATCTAGATTATAAAGATAAATTAAAGGATTCAAAGAAATTTAAAAATTAAATGCTCACCAATTTTACAAATGGGACTAAGATGCATACATTGGCTGGTATTATCCTTTAAAATTTAGATTAATTGTAAATTATGTAAAAATTTAAAATATATTTCTAATGAAAATAGCTTTAAAACATGATTGATTTACCACACATACACAGTTCATGTTTTTATATCATTAGAACATATCGATACATTAATTTATTAAAAAAAGATTTATAAAAGGTATAGTTTGTGTGAATTGAGTTTTAAATCGGTGAAGTGTGACCAGAACATAAACTTATGTCTACACAAAGCAATCTAGACAAATAAAACATTTTTCATTTATTCACTTTTCTATATAAAAAATAATAAAGACGACAAAAATTTCTTTGCTAAACGCCTACGTAAAAACTAAAGGGTAAAGCGTGTGGGTGCGGCTAAAGAGTAACATATAGACTACGTAAATTACCGGAGGCAGTGGAGCGACAGTGTTTTTTCTCAAGTATTTGCAGGCCATATATCGAATACGCCTACTGAAACTTGGGCGCTACCAAGTACAAAAGGAAAAGAAAATAAAACAATTTTTGTAACTTCGACTAAACATGTGACATAAAATATAACTAAATAATTACATAAGTAACGCACTTAGCTAAAATATGGCATTTATATTATATTACTATCTTGATAAAAAAATAATATGTATACTTATGAACTAAAACATCGTTAAAATAAATTTATATTAACTAAACGTAAAAAGATATTTATTAGACAAGATATATTTATAGAAAGATGTAAATAGATTTTATTTTTATTAATACCGTACCATCTCTCACAGACATAGATTACACTGATCCATACTAATTCACTTCCTTCACTGATATATGTATATTTAAACACCAAAATTACACATTGATAAAATCAGTCAAGAAGGATAAAATAAAAAAATTTGACAAAATGAGCACACAATTTTTTTTAAATAATAAGGTCTGACAAAAATTAAAAATTAAAAAAAACACTTCAATGAAAAAAACCTTTTAAACACGAGTAGATTCTGTGTACAGTTAGGTATATATAAAAGTTAAAATGTTTATTACATGTGTATTACATACTGTTTTTAATAAACATTTGCAAACATTAATTATAATTTTTCATCATGTAAGATATATTGCCTAATATATTTTTCAAAGGCAAATAAAAACAGTAGAAAAAGTAAAAACTGAAGTACGAAAATAAAACGTATTTGTCATTGTAAAATAAACTAGTTACATGAAATTTTTCAGATTTTCAGAAGAGGAGGATAAAACAATTTCCACATACTTTCGTCAAACACCACAAGCTCAAATTACAATGAAGAATGTGAAAAAATTAAATCCTATTCATTTTTTAACACACCCTTTCCAAAAACAATTATATATGCATATTTGTGTTAAAAAATTGCTTATCACTTTTGTATGTACTAGAGACGAGACAGCGTTCCTCAAGTTTATTTGCCAAATTTGAATTCAGCTCTGGCTTTGGGTTATCATTTTACAATTTAGAGGACAGTAACTTAAAAAGGATAAATAAGTGATTTAATTGGGTACACACTACGGTATTGCATGCCCATCTTCCACAATATTTAATTTCCTGACACTGGTACACATATCAAACGAACACTTCACAAATCACATGACCTAGTAATGACCATAGCTATAACATGACCACTTTACATATACCTATCAGGCAATATATACACGGTGTCCGGGAACAAGTGTCGGACAAAGAAAGACGTTATTCCTTGACTGAAAAATAGCTAAAAAAAATTTAAAAGATGACTTTTTTTCAGAAAATTGCAAATAATATTCATAATTATTTGTCATCTTTTTCGTACACACGATACTTGCGCACATTGTTCAACGCAACTCGGGGGAATAACCCGTGAACACATCGCCATTGTGGGTAAACACCGCACTCTGGGCTAGTATTGGGTGTGTTAAAAAGAATTATGTGTAATAGTTTTTTTCACTCTATTAGAAAAAGGGCGTGTTTTTCGTTTTATTTCTACGATCATTTATTCCTTTATAGCCAACGAATAGAATCTTTCTTTGTCCGACATCTATTCCCAGACACCGTATATATTCAAATAATATTTTTAAGAAAGACTTTTCAATCCATAATCCATTTCCACGTAAGAAATTTCAAAATCCTTAATATTTTTGGAATACTGAAATTCTGAAAATATTAAGTTAACTGCATATGTGGGAATTTACAATTCATTCTATTACACAATATGTTAAATAATGGACTGAATATGAACTTATATGTACAGCCTATAGACTGCTGAATGTCTAAATATACCGAATATGAATCTATATTATATACACGGAATTTAAATTAGTTAATTGCTGAAAGTGTAAGCATGTAAGCGAAAGTTCCTCACAAAATCTTTAAATTTAATCTAAACTAAATAATTTTTAAGTAACTAATCAGTTTAACCTCAATAAAATATGGGATCCGAAATATTATATATATGGAGTAATTACACAACGATATTGGCATGGCTGGGCATTTTTCATACATTTCTTTACCAAATCAGAGTTCTCAACAAGCGCCAACACAACTTTCAAGCCAAATTGATATCCCCGAGCAATACGAAATTCTATTTTCTTCCCAAAGTAAAGGTATTGTCAAGATAAATTGTACGAAACTTGCGAAAATCCTCACACACTTCGCCTTACGTGAACATAAAAATTAACAATTAAACATTTGCAATGGTTACAATATAACCAAACATTTAATGTGTTACTACGCTATTTCAAGTTACGTAAATGAAAAATTTTGTTAAGCATATAGTCAATATCCCACTATAGCTCTAACTATACTTGGCCCCCGATATCATAAAACAAATTTAAAACTCACCTCCAGGTTGCTCTCGATAAGTTGGAAGAGAATTTCGCTGAGCTGCTCCCAGACAATGTCTAGAGTTCTTGAAAAGTTTTCGTTGTTTAAATGGTTGTACAGTGTGTCGAGGTTCTCCTCCAGATACAGCATTACCCTCTCCATGCTCGAGCAACCTTGATCCAAAAGTTCGGCTCCCTCAACCAAGAACCTTGTTATGGAAGGTATCATCTGCAAGTAAGATTTTTTATCAAGTCTTTGCTATAATTTTGTTCTGCAAAATATTATTGCATAAACTCCTTAACCGTTTGAGTGTCGACGAGCGTTATCGCGCTCACTAACTAAATTTGCCACAAGCGCGACAGCGCTCGCGAAATCAGTTGCTATTTAGCGCGTGGTAGAGGAGCTTGCTCGCACGCATCACTACTTGTTTAACTTTCTACGTGTTACATAAGGTTCAAATTATAATATTATTAGTAACTACAATATAAAAAGGATCCAGGAAAAGAAAATTTTTAACCTATAATGTCTGAATACGAAAATAATTCGAGTGAAAATGATCGTTTTTCAAGTTGTGAAAAAAGTGATAGTGGGAGTGACATTGTGGTGTGCTCACAATTTGGCATAATGCAAATTTCGAGTGATAGTGATAATAGTGACGATAACAATTATTTTGCTGATACGGTGGATGATTTCAGTTTTTGTTGATTGACTTTGATTTCAGATTTTGTTATAATTTTTGTTCACAATATATATTTCCATAACTTTCTTTGTATTTTATTATCCTTGTACAAGTTTTTATTAAGAAAACACGGAAAAAATTATTAAAATTGGATAATTTTTGGAAGAGATACAGTTTTTTTTCCAGACAAGGGTAAATGAAATCAAAAACAAAGGATTTCTTTGGCATTTTTAAGTATATATTACTAAAAAAACAATGGCACTAAATCGGTTAAAATGGAATAATAATATAATAAGTATTAAATAATGCAAAGCATATTCATAGACTTATTATCCTAGATAGACAAATGTGAACGAGAGCGAGATGATATATAATAACAATGTTGCGTGTTAGAAAGAGATAGAGAAATAAAAACAATAAAAACATTGGAGGTGTTTTTTGTAATTAATTAATTAAAATTATAAAACAAAATATCAATTACCTTCCTGACCATCTTCTCCAGTAGTTCAATGATTTGGTTCCTCACAGTATCAATTGCGTTTTCTATAACGTTTTGTAGTGTCTCATTACACCTGCAATGGAATTAAGTTACTTATTTTAAATATAATATTGCATTAGATCAACATTCTGCAATAATGAAACTAACTATGAGTAAGCATCCAATGAATAGGTCTTCGCGCCATTACCACACACCTATATATTAACAGTATGTTGCATTATTTTAAATTTAATATTTTTTGAGAATTTCATTGGAAAAAGACAGGACTTAAAGATACATTCAAGCAAATAATCAATATTATATAAAAATGCATTTTAAGAGGTTGTTCAAAGCAGGTAACGTTTGAAATATTAAGTATTTTCATACCTCATAATCATCCTATGTATTACTCAAAAATACACAAGAGAATATACACTTTAAAATATATTTTTCAATCTAAAAAAGGGTATACTTAAAGAAAAACAGAAGTATATGTATTTTGTAATCAAATAAAGAAAGAACATGAAATTATCTCTGTTTTCAAGAAAATTATTTTAATTTTGAAAATGTTCCAAAATGTTCCAATATTTTCTAGAATATTTTTAAACGATACATAAAAAAAGGTACAATACCAAGGTTTATATGAAATAACATTAGGAAGAAAAAATATAACTAAAACAACCAAATATTTAATATTAATTTATCTGATAATAATAGGTTAACAAACCAAGACTGTGTCTAGCGCTCTTTAAAGACAAATTTAATGTACCTAGACTTTAATAAAATTTCCTTTATTGAATATATTCGGTGTTAATTTAGTAAGAATTCATTATTCACAATTAAATGAAACTACGTGATGTAGTATTATTCCTACTTTCTTTAATTTCTTTACCACGACCTAGGTTTCGTTGTATTACAATCTTTGCTAATAGCCCACCTGAAGATGTTGTAATACAACGAAACCTAGGTCGTGGTAAAGAACTTAAATAAAGTAGAAATAATACTACATCACTTAATTTCATTTAATTGTGAAAATTTCCTATCATGGTCAACAGAACTTTGAGAATAAAAATACTTAGTTAAACATAATATACATACTCAAGATCCAACTAACCTTTGTGCCTCGACAGGACTCCTCAACTCACACATTTTAGTAATAATGTCATCCATGCCCAACTCTGCAACAAATGGCTTAAGGCTCTGTCGAACATAGTCTATATTGTTGATGGCCAGACACCACTCGTTAGTCACTTCAAACTTGTTGGTCTCGTACATGTTGGATATAACACCAGTACCTTCAACTCGAGCCGCCATTTTACTTGCATAGAACACACTGCATCGACATATATCCTGCAATAACATAGTAGCAAAAACTTGAAATAATTTTAAATCTCATGGTTACATAATTAAATTTCAATGTATAAGATGTTATTATCAAGGAAACTGAATATTATAAACACAGCTTACAAAACACTAAAATTAATAGAAACTTAACAGATTTCAAAAGAGACATACACATATATCAATTTACTGCGCATACACGAACCAGAATGATGAAAGCCTTTTGCTTTCATGAACCAGAATGATGAAAGCAAAAGTAATATAGAAAAAAATTAGATCTTCGGGAATTTTTTTTATAAGTAATAAATCCAGCACGCATTAACACCTTCTATGGATTTTAATTACACTAAATACAGCTGAAAATTTTATAGTCAGCTATTGCCTGAGCCATAGATTTAAATACATGAGCTAGAAATTTGTTGATGGCTAGAATATTTATCTCCAAGGAATCCAAATTAAAAAGTACAAATTTGAACATTTACAGACACAAAGAAAATTTTGTGTTTAAAGCTTGATACAAACTATGGTGTTGGCTCTCAGTCTAACATATTCATAAATGATTAATTTATAAGCATTTTCATAGTATACGTAATACTTATACTCAGAAAGGATCACAACCTGGTACAGATCACTCAAGAACAATGTTTTGATATATAAGAGCGAGTAACTAGCAATGGCAAATGTGGCATAACTAAGTAACCAAGTAAGTAGCCAAATAGAGATTTCCCGCCAGTGCATTCCTAATCCTGATTAGCATATAATCAGTTTGCATAATGTAGAATTAAGTAATAAAAAGTCATAATTTTGCATCAGAAAGTTGTATATTCCTAACATTCACATGTTTTTTCAGTCTCTTATAAAATTAGATTCGTGAGACTTGCGGCAGTTTTACCGATTCTGTATTTACCATTGCTAATTATGTGCCATTACACTATCCCCGACGATATGCTCCTTCACTCTTTCTCAATATTAAAATTAGATATAGATCCATCTTTGGTTTTATATTCTTATGGTTTTTTGATCTTCATAACTAATTTGTCTTTAAAAAAATTAAATTAAATCATTACCAATAATGCTAACAAAACTATGTTACACGCAATTTGCGAACAGCAGCACATTGAACTAGAAACCTGCTAACCAATGTGATTATGATATGACTTTATCAGATCAAGAGTGGATCGTGAATAAACCATGAGCAGCTCGATAGCGGCAATTAACCCCAAATTATTCAGAAAAGAAATAAATAAGGAAAGTTCACTGTTTTTGTTGTCCAAACAACTACACATGGCAAAAGTGTGCAATCATTCTCGAGTTAAAAAATGTTTGGAGATCTCTTCAACACTTAGTATGAGGATTCTATGTGGCACGATGAAAGTAAGTGTGTATACATAAAAAATTATGATGCAAAAAAAAAGTGGTACATAAGACAATGTATTGCTTGTCAAAGTTAAACATCTCCTGCTGAGGGTGATCGGAGATTCTCGTGTGAAAAAATTTAATGAGAATTAATATATAACAATTCACTTTAATTAAAAAATAATTTAAACTAGATACAAAAACTTACATCGATAATCTTAGCCACAAACGTGTAGCACCCCTCGACATCGGGCCAAGCCAACTGCTGCCAAAAGATTTTGATTTGATAATAAATAGCGAGCGTATCCACGCCCGAACTGCTGTACTTGACGGTCGCATCGACGGGGATCAACTTGTCCAACTCGACTGCCTTCTCTATGCGGGTTAAGGCTTTGAATACGGCTATATCGAGCCATTGAGCCACACCGCCAAAGAACCAGGAGTGGAATTTGGTGATCGCGAAGGAGGACCAGTCTGCTGGACAGAGACCTTGGCCAAGACTGTAGAGAGAATTTCAAGTTATTTGGGTTAAAATTATCATTGACCTTAGGTATAGCCAGCAATCATTTTAATTGAGGGATGGGGAAAAAGCAAAAAAAAATTTTTTTTCGTTAATATATTGTATTTTAGGACCTACAAACAGATTTTTAATAGCAAGTGAATGTGAAAACTTAAAAAAATTATTGAATGAAAACAAGTGAAAATTTCTCCGCTGCCAAATTTAAGTAAAAACTTGGATCTTCCACAAATCTTTTAAAGATGTTACTTTCAAATATGTGTTTATTTTTAGGGATTCTTTTTCTATGTACATACACCATTTAATTTGATTTCATCATAGTTGACCTTGACTATATTTTGCCCTGACGCAGTGTACGAAAAGATTTTTCAACGACGCATGTGATACATTATTATGAGAAAGAATCCTGAAGAAATCCTTTTTTACAACCAGGAAGACTGCTTCAGCCTTCTTTATTTTTAGGGTTCCATACCTCAAACTGAAAAACGGAATCCTTAAGATCACTCGCATGTCTATCTGCCTGTCTTTCACAGCCAATTTTCTCAGAAACCATACGTCGTATGAACTTGAAATTGGGCATAGTAAGACACTTTATTAACCCTCATATTTGCCAACAGCTAAATTTTTCAAAATATTTGTATAAGAATTAAAAAGACAGAAAACACATTTTAAATTTTATTCTGTCTTCCATTAGAAACTAACAACCTCAAAAAGATGCATAGAGAGACAAGGATGTATGATGCATAGAGGAACAAGGATGCATGATACATAAAAAGATAACAATAGGGTTTCCCACTCATATGTTTTGATTATGAAACCCTAAAAAGAGAAAAACAATATAAAATTAAAAATATAATACAACTTACGCCAAGAACCTCTGCAGCACCAGATACAGTTCAAACAGTGTAGTCCCCATAGCCATGGGCTCATCATCCACCTGTGGAGCTCCAACCTTGGTCATCCCATTCAGTCCACCTGCCAGCCGCACACCCTGCCCTGAGTCCTCATCATATTGTAGCCGCTTCAGGCTCTTGCAAACCTCCACTACTTCCGGTTCCACGAGGGATGCAATTTTACCCTCATATAAGGCATACAAACTTCTGGCATAGGGGAAAGTCATTATTCTGAAAAAAAAATTTGAATTACTAAGAATCGTTCCATAAAATTACTATTGAAGAAACTAATACCATGAAAAATAATTAATTCAAAAGTTTTAATTCCCTTCAGTAAAGTTTACAATTGAAGAATTCCATTTAAACCATTTTATCTTTCGCTGTCCATCTAAGAACCAATTTTTTTAAATAAAGCCTAATTTTCTTTTTTTTTAATGTAAAATAAAAAACAGATACAAAATTTTATTCTTTTTTGTCCTATATAGATTATTAATTAGTTACTAAGATGAATAGAGAAACGGACAGGTAGAAGATAGAGTTGATATAGTTATAGATCTTCGAACTCCTCACTTATTTTACAGTGGACCTTTCATCATTATCGCATAGTATAATATGAAACCTTGACTAAAGTTAAAAACAAAATCATACCATACTCACTCTAAAAATATTCTATCATAATATTCCACGGCTCTCTGCAGGTCAGACCTCACTAGCTGTATAACGCGTATCAAATGTTGCAACCTGCCCTCTTCACTCTTGTCCTTACACTCGTTGCTGTCCAAAATGTGAACAAACCAATCAGACGCACCCTGAGTCACTGACTGATGCAACACTTCATAAATATCCATATTGGAACCATCTTCGTTGCGTCTTAGCCAACCATAAATGTTCTGTGGGAACAAATCTATATTCTCTGGTACGTCCATCGTCGATAACTTGTTAAGAATCCTCAATACTTCTCTCAGCATTTTCATAACCATCTTTTCACCGGCAGTCTTCTTTCGAAGCTTGCGAACTAGACTAAAGCAGGTGGGGAGCAGTTTTCGGGCGGCATCCCAAAATAGTTTCACTTCTTCCTCGTGAACGGTGCCCGATTGCAGTGGTTTAATCAGTTTATCCAATAGATTGTTGAACAGGCTATAGCTGAGAGGATGATCGGCATTGACAGCACAGTAGACTGTCCACTGTGATAGGTAATTTTCAGTTTGGCCGAGACCGCTTTGAGCAGCATGTTGTGATATAATGGCTTCAGCCTGGGCACTGAAATTTCCAGACCACCAATATGGAGCCACCTGAAAATAATATACAATTCATTTTGCAAGGAGGTTTCTACGTCTTCTAAGATGGTAAACTTTTTATTTTGGTACACAGCCTTTGATGTAGACATTTAAATTTTTGCTAAAATAAAATACTAGGCATCATTTCATGACATATTTCAGAGTGTCGAACAAACTAATTTTTATGAGGAATGGACATCTTTCATCTCATGAAGGCAATCGCCAACAAAGTGTTTGCGCATGGTGTGTTTATGTATGAGTGTCTTTCATGTCAATCGCATAAAAACTAGGAGCTTTGGAAGAAACGTAGCTTGTAAAAACGTAGGGGCTGCTTGAAAACGAAAGAAATAAGCACTTGGTTACATGTCAATGGCAGTATTTTATGGATAAAAAATATTTGAAGTCTTTGAATATAAAAAGATATGTTACGAATAAATATGAAATTCAATATTTAAAAAAAATTAAACACCATATTGTTTTTATGAATTATTAAAATGCTTTTATGAAACACACTGCACCAATTTAGGCATTCAATATGATTTTGATTGATTACAATAAAAACACTATGAGGACTTCACATGAAAAAATAACGACAGTGTAATCAAAAGTTCATTAATTTATCACTAATAGCATCTTGCACGGTCCTCATATGACAAATATCATAAATCACATAATATATTATAAATTTATATATACAATTATCACATTTTCAATGTGTCAACAAGACCACACTAAAACATGCTCTACATGTGCAAACAATACAAGAAAAATTAATAAAAGCCACTTTTCCAGATTCAATAAAGCATTATAAAGATACTCTGTAAATTTTATTAGCAAATACTATAACTACTTTTTAAATTAATTTGCTATTACAAAATAACCTAAAAAAATAGTTACAAGTTAACTTTATTTAACTTGTAATAGTTACGAGTTAACTAAAGTTAACTTTAATAGTTACAAGTTAACTTTAGTTAACTTGTAGCCAAAATAATTTTTTAAACATTTTTAATTAACTTCAACATCTGAAAAGAGTCCCAATATAACTATGGTGTTATAAAATACATTAAGACTTACCTTTGAATTCTCCAGCTCATGCAACAGAAGAACTCTAAGTAAATGCCTGTGTTCCTGAGTCGCCACTTGTGAATTCTTTTCAGATGAGAAAGACAGTCTGACCTTCACCACACCTTGTCTTCGGAGCTTGTTCTTCTTATCTAGACTATACCACATTGTCATGCCGTTAGCTGGAATAGACTGGAACGAGGGTTTGAATGTTTAATAATACAAATATTTCAAGAAAGGCTACATTAAAAATACAAAGAAAATGTTTATCCTAAAAACTAATTCATTAGTGATAAATAAAACTATAAAGTTTTATATATTTCACAATTGATTACATCACAAAAATAAACTTATTTACTGGGCATAATTTCATATAATTTAAAAGAATGTATATTTCTTTTAACTTCATTGCGTTTGTAAATATGCACAATGGTTATTGCAACACAGTACAGTATTCAACCTAAAAGTGAAATTAACAAATACATTAAAGTTTTCATGACAAAGTTTCTGAAGGAATTTTTACGCAGGTTTCATTTAAAACAGTTTGTAATTAAAATAAAAAATATTAAACTTATATCAATACGGTAATTGACTCATACTAAATTTTGATATTTTTGTACAATATTGTGAAATATAAGTTAATTAAACACCAGTCTTGAAAACAATTCAAAAATTGATTGAAAAGTAAGCCAGTTGTAGGCTTCTAAATTTGAAAATACGGATAGAGTTGGGTATATCCGTCCCTTTTCCTCTCGTATTATACGAGAGGAAAAGAGACATGTGCAATATTAAAAATGACCTCACAACACAGTATTGCCGTCCTTCTCTAAAGGTTAAATTTAAACTTTTATAGCTCGGTCAATTTTTAAGATTATTAAAAAAAAATTCACTCTTCATCAGCTTGTACCTTGAAATTATGATTAATGAAATAAAAAAAATTTGTCGAATTCCCAATTGTCAAATATCGGTTATCTTACAAAATATAATTTAATTACAATTGTAAGCCATATGAAAAATAAAAATCCTTACTTTTAAAGGTATGTTAGCTCTGCCGATAAGTTCATTGTCATGTTTACCCGTTGAGGCTGTCACGGCTATTTCCTTCATCAATTTCCTCAAACCTTTGACGCCTTTCACTTCAAAGATTTTCGTCATTTTCTCTTTTACTGTTTCGGCAGGATCAAAGTCCCTGTAAAATAATTAAATCTTTAGTTTTCCAATTTTCACAAAAGAAAAATCAAGTAGTCTCAATAAGGTCACAAATTCTTAAACCACATTTGGAAAATGAAATGAACTCACCAAACTTCCAGGCATAGAGAATCTTCACACGGATTCGCCGGCATTGGTCTAGAAAGCAAAAAAATAATATGATGCATTTGTAGAAATTTGTTTCAGATAACGACCAGTCAGTTAACATTTTTATTTCGAATAATCTTATATTCCAATTAATCGAAACCTTTCTTTGAAAATTTGTAATGAGAAATATTCCAACAATGGTCTTACAGTTTTAGGTCTTTAAATATTCTACAATGCCCACGAAGCTCATAACATTTTATCTGATAATCTATTCCTTAGAATTCTAATTAACATTATAACTCCTAAAGTTAGTTTCTTTGTAACTATGTTTGTTACTTAATAACTCTACAGTGCAACAGCAAATAGCTATCAAATTTTGTATAAATTTAGCTTGTATGACAAAGTAATTATGAAACATGGCTTCGCTCACATTGAACACTAATTAATATCCAAACTCCAAAAATGTTTTTAGATATTCGTTATTCACTCCTGTCTAACATCGAGACAAATCTACATGAAACTTAGTATCGAAGTGATCATATAGGCTATTTTTTAATTTGAGAAACTGCGCTATTTCTGTAAGATAAAACCTGACATTTTTAACTTAATAATCAAACTTTTTACTAGTACATGTCAATAGATTACGCAACATAACTTGTGAGTCTCGAGAGTTCAAAACTTGCATGTTATTGTTGAATACGGTAAAATATTTAACATTTATTTCTACAAAATCATTTTGGTCAGAAAAAAACCCCCATCTCCTTTATAAACAATTCATAAACTGATATCCCATACATTAGCTTTTAATAAATGGCTTTACTCACTCTGCCAAAGTGTGACACATCTATTGAACCAGTTCTTATAATTTAACAATTCAAATTGATTATAATTATTAATATCTTTTATGGACAGATAGACATTTAAAATATACAATTGTGTAATGTAATATTGCTATATTATATTCAAATAGTATTGTCTTGTCAATTCAAATTGTCAACCTTAATTTTCACTAAAAAAATGATGAGTTTTATTCTTTATGTGACATGCACATGGATAACGTAAAAAAATAGAAACTAATATTGTTTATTATATCATTATCAATAGAAGAAGAAAAAAAAGAAAAACCATAGAAAAATAAAAAAGGAAACCATTCAATTATCATGCTAATGTATGTAAATGACACAAACAACAAATATTACCAAAATAAAGTGTTACAATGATAAAAAAACTCCGACAGCACTCACCAGTCGGGAAAGTAGATTTCACAATTTATTGTGTTGAAACTCTCTACAATGGTTATAAAAAATTAGAATGATTGACAAGGTTTATTAATTTTTTTAATGTGACATACATAACAATACAATGTTATGGTTATCAAATAGATGAGTAAAAAAATAAACGTTTTCAATCGACGTATGAAAACATAGAACTCTTTCCACACCTCATAAAGTTTGACACGTCTTCATAGGGTACCAACTCACACGAGTCTGCCCCCGTGAGTGGCAGCCTCACACAACACGGCTCGGGAAAGGGATACCCATACTGCATCCGGCGTTCACTTCTAAGCGGACTGAATGCGTGTGATTGGATTACGCAACGATGTTTATTTTGAAGGGTAAAAATGGGATTACAATAAATAATATGTCTTTATTATTTATATCGTCTTGTAACATGTATTTATGGCTGCTGAAAGTCAAGGTACTGACATAAAATTGATGCTTATCGGTAAGTAAAAAATTATATCTTTAAAAGTTAGAAGAACTGTAATATTTTTTTCTGTAACGTTTTCGTAAAGATATTTTAAACATTAATGTATTTATAAAGCCCTTTGCAAGTTCGTACCTACCTAAATAAATTACCATGATGGGGAATTTGAAGTAGTAAAATTAAAAAAGTATTTTATAATGTATAACGATGGCCAATAGAATTAAAGTTGCTTTTGAAAAATCTTTTACATGCTTACAGTGAAAAGTGTTCTTCCCACACCGGGTTGAGAGTGGCTGCCTTCACGCTAGTGTTGTACCGATGCGCAGCATTAGACATCATGTATATGGTGATGAAAGGATCGCTGAGACCATTGGCATCCTTGGGCTGCAACTCTTTAGCCTCCACTACTTCTACATTGAGCATTATTTCAGGTGGTTCTTTTGCTTCTGCTTGAGCGAGGAGCAGCTGATGTTTGTCGTTTGATATTCTGAAATTAAAAATTTCTGTAATTAATTTACAACAGTTTATGTATTTCCAACTTGGTACTAAGGATTTGTAACAAAGCTTCTTTGCTTGCCTATAAAATTGTGTATCACAATATTTCATATTCCATATATAAATATATTATTAACTAATCTATTGGTTGTTTGATTGCTAATTATTAGAAAACTATATTTAAATACGGAATATGTTGCAATAATTTTAAAAACAGGATGCATTTGAAAGAAATGCTTTACGAGAAATTAGACCTATGATTACACGCTATATTTTTTTTATAAAATATATGCTGAAAATTTTCATTTTTCACTAGCCAAATACACCAGCTCTAAATTGATTATTAGTAACCACCGTAATCAAAAGTAAGTTACTGTCTAAATGATAGACGCTCTCTGATGGAGGAATGTCGTTTTTTTTCGTTCATCGTTTAAGCTATGTAAAATTACATTAAGTGTTAATTTAACCGTTTTAGTGCCATGGTTTTTTACTCATATATACTTAAAAATGCCAAAGGAATCTTTTGTTTTTGATGTCATTTACCCTTGTCTCGAAAAAAACTGTATCTCTTCCAAAAATTATCCAATTTTAATAATTTTTTCGGTGTTTTCCTAATAAAAACTTGTACAAGGATAATATAATACAAAGAAAATTATGGAAATATATATTGTGAACAAAAATTATAACAAAAACTGAAATCAAGGTCTCATCGTATTTTCGCAGTCCGGTACATCCTCCGTATCAGCAAAATAATTGTTATCGTCGCTATTATCACTATCACTGAAAATTTGCGTTACGCCAAATTGTGAGCACACCACAATGTCACTCCAACTATCACTTTCTCCATAACTTGAAAAACGATCATTTTCACTCGAATTATTTTCGTATTCCGACATTATGGGTTAAAATTTTTCTTTCCCTGGATCCTTTTTATATTGTAATTACTAATAATATTATAATTTGAACTTTATGTAACACGTAGCAAGATAAAAAATTAGTGATGCGTGCGAGCAACCTCCCCTACCGCGCGCTAAATTTCGCGAGCAAATTTAGTTAGTGCGGGCACTAGCGCGATGGCGCTCGTCGGCACTCTAACGATTATACTATATCATATGAAATAAAATAATTTATATAGCACGCACAACATAGTAAGTATAAATTACTTTCATTAAGCATTATTACAATAATGCTTAATTATAACATAAAATTCAACATCATCATCGTAGCTCGATAGTCCTCGGTGGACCCTGACCTTCTCAAGCAGACTGTTCCAAGCCCTCCTTCTGGGCGCCACGATTTTCCAGTTTGTTATGTTGAGAACGTCGAAAATACTTTGCAGGCAGTCCGCCCATCCTAACTTAGGTCTTCCTCTTCCTCTTGAGCCAGTTGGTTTGGCCAGAAAATTCGTTTTGTCGTCTTATCTTCTTTCATTCTGATTACATGGCCGGCCCACTTCATACGTTGAATTTTTATAAATTGTATTATATAACATACAATTATCCTGCTACAAATTGAAACATCTCTTTAAATAATATGTAGCATTACAATAATGCTTAGTTAAAGCACTCCTGGTAACACTGTTCCTGGAAACATCGCTGCGGTCCAGGATAATAGAAGAAATAAAATGCCTGCACATCCCTTGGACGATAAAGCGGACCAACCTAAACATAAGTACCTAAGAGAACGGATTACATGTGATTCTGTCAATAATCTATCGACAAAACAGCCTTAATTATTGACTGGCACGCTGTCGAGGTCATAAGAAAACAGTCATCTCTCTCCGTTGAAACTACTTTTTAAGCACGTAACAAGGGTCCGTTGCAGTGAAACATTGTGGACATTCTGTGAGCCAGTGCTCACTTGCGCGCATCTAAAGACCTGTCATATATAGTAACCAGGAAAGTTTGGAACTAAAAACAATATGGAATATTCAGGAGGCATTTAACTTTGAACATTAGGTACGTTTGGCTCGGCGCTGGTTTTATTCGGGCTGCTGAACTAAACAAACAATGACAGAGACACAGTTTTGGTCATGTCCGAACTATGACAATGGAAATGTGATGTGACCAATTGGCTAGAATCTAACAGAAATGGTCGCGCCAAATGAACTGAATGAACTTTTTAGAGCACGTATTATAGATGGATTTTAGTTACTTACAGTTTTATACTTATTACGAACAGTCGGAGAAACTGTAGTCTAATGACTCCACATAATTATGTTGAAATTGGAAGTAAACGATGAAACTATTCTTTCTGGTCAAAGTGAGATTTGAATAAGAAAAGAAGAGTAATCATCCCAAGCAGACCAGACCTGATGGCATACTGTGCTGGAGGAATTAAAGAGCATCGACAAGATTTGGAGTTAAGCGAAATGCGATGCTTGATCTTCAATCGATCAACGTGGCGAATCACCATGGACACCTTTGTTCCAGTCAAGGGGATATAGGAAATAAAATAGAAGTTTTTAGCTTTCAGATGATCGGTCTATTACCTAAATGCCTCCTGGATGTAGGACAGCATGGCGAGCTGCCCCACCTCTGAGCTCACGTCACATCCGCCGACATTGTGCAGAATCTCGTACAGGATCTCCGAATACAGCTCATCGATCTGAAATCATCCAATAATATATAATTAAAGTGTGTAAATATGTATTAATTTAAGTTTTATAAACATGTTATGCATTGTAATTAAAAAGAATAGACTATTTATAAAGTTAATATGGAAGTATTACATTTATAGGATTTAAAAAAGATAGTTTTTTTCTAGTAAGTTCATGGAGTGGATTAACGGAGGGGCCGAGAGTGAACTTGTGATGCACCCGGAAAAAATCTCGTCACTCAACAAAACCCAACTGACTTCAATATTTCAACAATGGCTCAATTGCTCTAAGATATGGTTACACTTCATGCGGTTTTGTTTTGCGGAACCTCTTACCGCTATAGCGATCGATCAAGAGTCCAGCAAGTTAACATTAAGTTTCTTGTTAAATTGAACAAAAAAGGTCCCGAAATCAAATGCTACAACACCCGGCTTATTAGACAGGATATCTTAAAGGACAAAAACTTTTTAAGAGGCTCCATAGTTTTCGGAAAGACCGTATAGACTTTAAGAACGATAAAAGATTAGGGTCCTTCTTCATCTACAATTGTGATGAAAAAAAAAGGATTGTGTCTCTCGTGCTAAGTGACTGCAGATTGATTGCTAAAAAAAAACAGAAAAACTCGACTTCGGAAAATCCTCTGTTCACACCATTATGACGGAACATTTAAGAATGAAAAAGGTTTTTGCCAAGATTGTGCTTAAACTGCTCAAAAGTGTAGAGAATCGAAAGGAAAACAAAAGATGTGAAAAGAAATTGCGGAAAAGCAAATGAAAATCATATCGTATTTTACTATCAAACGAATTTGTTCAGGAGGAATAAACTTTTAATCCGACTTTCTATATGGTCGCGTCACGTGTGTGTATGAAGACGCTTGAATACCTAATAATGGTAAAACGGAATAGGAGAGCAGAAGTGCTATAAATGTAGAGAAGCCGGCGTCTTTAGACTAGTTTGAAAACTTATATTAGGATTTTTGCTATCAGCATCCAGTTACATTTAAAATTTTACTTGATGCCATAGAGAAACCGAAACTTAGCTAAAAGTACTGTTTAAAAGTTGAATTTTACACGTATTCCAAGATAAACTATTCCCAGGATTAACTTCCACTTAAAAGCAACAAAACAGATAAACTGTTTACACCTCCCGTCTAGAATTTATTTAAATTTCATTTGTGTGTATTCCGTTTTTTTATTTAGTTATTTTTCGAAAAACGAAGACAAATTCCCAATTAATCAAACCATTACTCCATCAGTAACGGTTTGATTAATTGGGAATTTGTCACAAAAAAAATCAGTTTCAAGAACGATATTGCGTGCACATGCTATACAAAATAATTTATTCTTTAAATTTGTTAATCTTTGAGGTCTTTCCTATTTCTCGTTTCTTTTAATTATTTCATTTTTGACTTTATATTAAACCAAAAACGTTAACCACACTAAAGAAATAGATTCAATTACCCATCAAAATACAAAATCAAAAACAATATAAGAATAATTTGTGTTTAAAAACTGAGTCATAGATAAGAATACTTTAAGGCAAATTATTAGTGTAATTAATTCCCACTCACAACTAACGAAGCCAAAAATGATGGACACATCAATACGGGCTAATTCTTGCTTACTTTCACGAACACTCTCGCGCATCTACTTCCGTTTTCCTCATTTGTTTACCACTCCACCTACGCACGTGGAAATGCCACACTAAGGCGAAAACGTTTCAGCCCAACAAAAATAGCACTGATGCAACTCAACTTTCGACTCAAAAACTGACACTAATGAAGACGTAAGACGTTGAGTAACGAACATACGTAACAAAACACGGAAAATTCTCTACAATACTACCAAACATATGTATGTACATACCAAGACATTACGACGTTGAGAAAGAGTGATTGTGAATTTTAAAGAAAGCTACCTTTAGACGGTCTAATGGAAAGCTGCATTTGACGAAAGTTCAGTGGAAAAAGAAAACGTAATAACAACGAAACGTGAAGGTGAATCAAATTGAGGACTATAAAAGGAAGGAACATAATGAAACGATGCAGAATACGTATCGTCTGCTAGACCCCATTTCGCTGATGATAGCTTCGCTATCCCCAGCTCCCAGACCCTAATTAGGGTCTACGGACGGTACCTATGTAGAGTATGATTCCATTTAAGTTCCATCCAAATTTTAGGACCCTTTTTTACGTCATAAGCGTAAAAATGGTCCTAAATCCAGCAGAGACACTCAAACATTTTGAACAGTCAGTCAACCACTTATTTACGTATGTCCGAAACATATTTTGAATATCGCCGCTTACCCTGATAGCGTCAATGATAGCACAAACATGGTGAAATAATTTTTAAAGAATGCCTTCTCGATAATCTTCGAGTTTCGATAAATATTTAACATTCACTCAAATGCTAATAAATATGTCACGATATTTTGAACAAGCTACTACTGCAAAAATAGCAAATTTCTGAAAAAAATACCATTTTGTCCAATTAGTGCGGTCATAAACAAAAAAGTAATTTTCTCTAGCAGCTAAAAATAAAACACAACGTAACAGGAAAATCTACACTGATATGTAAAAAAACCTCATCAGATATATAAAGCTATGTTAACAATAATAAAAAAAAACATTAGATAACAAAAAGTGTAATCCAATTTAACAAACACCAAACATAACTTCACGTAATCACCATGATTCATACATATTTTACAACAAATCATCAACTAAAATCCCCATAAAAACGCAATATGCTTAATCACAATGACCCACAATTTCCGGCATCCGTATTAGTATTAATTATATAAGAAAATAAAAACAACTAAAATAATCTACAAATTTCCTCCTTGATTAGCGTAACATAAAGAAAAGAAAGATAAAATGGTATAAAACAGTAATTAATGGAAAATGGAAATGGTTTTGGGTCAAAATATGAGCTATAAACATCATTTGAATATCCTGAAAAGAAAAATTTTTTGAATTTTTTTCAAAAAAGAAAAAAAAATTGACCACAAACTAACTCTGGAATTAATGCAACAAAAAACAAAAAGACTTGAAGACAATAAAAATATACAAAAAGTAAAACATTATTAATGATTTCCACAATTATATTTAAATATTATAGAATTAAATATATTTTTTCTGAAATTATAGATCGTCATTTCAAAATGATTTAACAAACATAATCTTGACTACTTGACGATTTCAAATTTGGTAGAAAATTTCTCTCGTTATAAAAACAAAACAATTAAAATAAATTTTAAAAAATATTAAAATATCTCCAAGATCAATATTTCTATTTAATAACACAAATATAACATTTAAAAAAACCTTTAAATCATGTCGAATGTACTTATGTCAAATTTTATCTTTATCTTTGATTATATGGAACTTATGTCAAATTAATTATATGTTGTCACAACACTATTTCATAAACAACAGCTTAAAACTTTTTCTATAATTAGAAAGGCCGGTAAAACCAATTGGCATAAAAAAACAAAACTAAACCATTATGTTAATCAAAATATGAAATATTTTATACACAAAAGTTACTCAACCCACCGAAGAATCATAATAGTATCTGATGTTCATAAAACGTAACACAGAACTATGACAGCAGAAGCGCGGTTTGACCGATCACTGTGATAGTTTCCGACGTACTGAATCGAGCCTGGCACTAGGGCCGTAACCAAGTGCCGGTCGTCCGGCAAACACGAGGGGCAAAACCCTATCGATCGGACAGGTCTAATAATATAGGTCGAAAGAGGAGAAACAGGCAGATTTGACTGCGTCTAGGATAAAAAGGCGTCATAGAATAAAACTGACAGTTGATTCTAGAAGGCATTGTCTATGCTTCGCTTATAATGTTATTTATTCAAAATTTTAAATGCCATAGGTTTTGAATGCCAGTTTTCGAACATAAAAACTACACGTCAAAATTAGCTAAATGCGTTTGATTTATCTTATTCATTATTAATCTTTGTTAACGCTCCTTGTACATTTCGAAATCAGTCACTTTCACGCGAATTTTTTTTTCATAAAATTGAAGATTTTTCGAATATTTTAGATATATTAATATAGATAACAAAGCTAAGCTTCAACTTTTTATTTATTTTAAAAATTCTACTTGCCTACTTCCCAACCAATCTATAATTTGGGTCGATTCGAAATTTCATGCCATAAAAATATTTCATTTTTTTCGTCCTTTATGAAAGTAAATTAAAATATATACACGATGAAAAAAATTACGTTAAACGCTTGTTGCGCGTCGTTGAAAAGTGAGCATTTTGTAGTCGATTTTTTTAAAAAATTTTATTCATAGTTCGATCTCATGGCGTCCAAAATCCATAAAAGTTGAGTGTCTCTATCTTCTAAAATAATGACATACAAATATGGAATCCACATAATTGATCCGTTTTTAGCTTAAGAATTATCAATAAGTTTAATTTTCCTATTTCATATCGTTTAAGACAATTTTTTTTTATTCAAAATTATGCAAAAGAGTTACTGCCAAAGCAACAGTTTCGCGTATGTTGCGATAAATGTGTCATAGCTAAAATCTAACGGGAAAACATAAAGTGGCGTACGTGAACGCACGTCCTAAATCCCATCGCTCATGTGATGTTACTAGAATTAATATAAGTCAATTAATAAGAGCAAACAAAGGCATTGTGTCTGATGTAACATACACAAACGCACATTGCTTACGATTGTACCCAATCTATTTTAACGCGAATATACAACACTGGTGGTCATATCATAATTGCCCGTGGAACTTATTAAAGCTCTCATATATTTTTTGGATTTATGTTTGTATCAAAAAAGGTGTTTTAACCACGTACTTTTTGAATTATCTATTAAAACAAGTTTATCTTTTGACATATCCCTGAAAACATTCTTTTTCATGGACATATCTGAAATGTACATTGTTTTGTCACAACCAATAAATAACTTTTGCACAAACGACGTTTACCTTCAATTTTAACGAATTATCAAACTCCAATCTCGAGTTTTACAAAATTCTTTTGTTACCTTATTCAAAATTAGATTGCTGGATTAATAATAACACACAAACCGAAATTCTGAAAAGTGTTGTTTTAGACTTAGCAGCGTGTCTTTAGTAGGTAGCACTTAGTTTTACTTAAAAATATCCAATGTACAGACTCAGTTTATCTACGATTATAATATATATATATATATATATATATATATATATATATATATATATATATATATATATATATAATTAAATTAGTGTACATAGAATTACTGGGCTACATATCAAGTTAAAACGTCCCGTGATGCGACAAACATAATGTAAGTTTAAATCACTGGTAGCATCGAAAGAATTTTAAATTAATATTTTCTTTCAAAAGCTATTATAAATTTTTCGTAATATATGTTACAGGCAAGACTTTATTTTGAACGACTGTTGCTCTCAGAGATTAAAGGTATCTTTATCACACGATTATAAGACGATTAAAGTTAACTTTATTTCATAGAAAAAAATATGAACATAAAAAAATTTAATATATTATGAGTAAATAAATTTATATTTTTTACAATAAGCTTGACGTACGCAAATAATTGTCTATATTCGCTAAATTTGTTCCATATATTAAGGCGTCGCATTAAATTTTCCTCATATACGGTACAACGAACTGTAGCATTCATTACATGTGTACATCAGATATAACTACATAATTGCAAATGGTGACACACTTCATGCGCAATTTTGGCACCGTATTCTTTGTCCCATTGCCCGGAGGAAGGAAAGTTTTATTGTTTCAACGCTACGTATGTATGTGTGACATATATTTGTTTGTATTGAATAGATTTTCACGATTTCTCTAAAACAATTTTTAAAGCATAAGAAAACATGTCGCTAAAATCTTATAAATAAGTATGGCAAAACTAGCTTAATCCGACTTAATATATAATTGTTGACATAATCTATGTTATTATACAATTGTAATGAGAGTGTATTCGTCTGTGAATCCAAAAACACTTAAAAAATGGTTCTTTATTTTTATTTACATTTCGGAAAAAATAACTAAATTGATGTTAACAATGTTTTCATTGTTTAAAACCAGGAACCAACTTAAATCTGTGGTACCGTACTATTTTAATTTAAGTTGAAGTAAATTAAACATGAATTCGAACAAAAAGCTAGATAGAAATGAACATGGACAACAATCCATGGTATGTTCTGACTACGTTTTCCTAGATTTTTGGAGTTTACTCCTTAAGAATCGATTTTCATATATAGCGCCCAGTATGAAGTTTTTAATGAGGAGTAAAACCAGAAGTTCAGAGCGTTAAAAAAAGTGTAACAGTTAGTAAGTTTGGGCGTAGGAGATAATCTCCGAAACTACTCATCCGATTTCAAAAATTCTTTCAGCAATATTCAGAAAGCGCCTTCAGGATGGACATAGGTTGTATATTATCCCGTTAAAAAAAATTACGTATTATAAAAAGTTAAATTTTGTAAGTTTGGACGTAGGAGGTAATCTCCGAAACTACTCATCCGATTTCAAAAATTCTTCCACAAATATTTAGAAAGGACCTTCAGGGTGAACGTAGATTGTATATTATCCCGTTAGAAAAATTTCATGCAGACCAGTTTTGCAACGTAAGTCAACGAAAAAACAGACGAGCGGATGCGTTTTGAACGCTGTCTTAACGATAAGAGATATATTGATAGAATATATTGGTATTTATCTTTATATACAGTGTTACCTATTTTATACATTCCAAGACAACTGTTATTAAGGAGTAAACTCCAGTGGTGCGTCGCAGACGTCACGCACAATGTTTTTTTTTTAATTCAAAATCGGTGGAAATACAAGTTTTTATTATTAACATTCTAACAATATTTTAAGTTGTGTACTTAAAATATTCCTCTGCAAGAATTTTGGTGAACTCGAGTTGTTCCTGACGTTTCCACAGACAACAGAAAAAATAATATATCTATTTTGCGTGACTATAATTAACATTTTTGGAAATCTTGTCGCAATATTATTAAGAAAGTTATAAGTTTTACTTCATGATAGCACCAACACTTTAGAGGGGTGCGTTGTACTCGTTAATTTCACCCCATCAATGAGGTTAAGCAACGCACACGCCAATCGATAATCGAGTGGGTGACCATCAATCACACATGTTAATAATTTACTTATGAAGTTCTTCGTGCTTCGGAAGGCAGGTTAAGCCGTTGGTCCCGGCTGTTGGCATTAGATAACAGTCGTTACTAGAAATCTAGCCTGGCATTACCAGCGTGTTGCAAAGATCAAATGACAGTCACTTCGTATAAATGCAGCATCTCGTTCAAATCCCTTGCGGTAAATAGTAGAATCCGGTTACATAATACGGAATAATGCAAGGTCAAAATAAAAAAGCAACAAAACGAAAGTTTTGTGGAAAAAAACATTAATAAAACACATTGTAAAAATCATTAATAATGACATTAATAAAAATTAAAACTTCAAAATATGGTTTAAAAAGCATGTTAGAGTATCATTTTCATTCTATCTGTCAGCTTCGTACGTGAACCTAATCTCCAGATTTCCATTTCTGTCTATTGCGCACTATATGGCTCCAATTTATCCCGACCTGTCAACGGATGTCTTTTGTTTACTTCCAAGGTGGTCTTCCTCTGATACGGGTGGTAGCGTGGTGTGTCCACTCCAGGACTTTGCTGTGGCCAACTGCTGTGACCCAACTAATAATATACCCTACTCATTTCACCATCCTGCGATTGATCTCCTTCACCGTTCATCATTTTAGATACTGATAACTATTAAAAATAATATTACTAACTAACTATATTAATAATTGAAATATTTTAGACTGTTTGATATTTTGGCTATCCAAAATAGATTTTCATATTCTGCCGATAAACATTTTTATTTTCTTTTTGAGAATAACTATCTATTACAGTTATAATACTGACTATATTTAACCTAACCTAACCTAACATATTTCCAGTATTCGTCACTCATTCAAAAATATCACCAGACAACGACATATGGTAGATTATCAGGAAAAAATAGCATAATTTGTCCACGCCGCGTATTTCGCAGTCACGTGAATCGTTTATTGTACTGATGCAAACACCAGAACGGTATTTATCAATAGTGCCAATTACCAGCCGACCAAGCTCAATTACATCAGTCTAATATTTGCCAAAAAAATATGATTAGGGAATTCCATTTCAAACTTAGAACTTTATACCTATATACAAACATTTTATATACAATACAATATGTATTTTTCCATACGACCTATTTTCACCAAATTGTTCAGCCCGTTATTCTGAATGAAAATCGGCCAAGTACTAGTAGAACTCGCACTACAAGAGTACTGTACACATTTAGATACTTAGAAATATTTAAGTGTACATAGGATTTCTATTAAACCATTTTAAAATGTTAATTTTTCACAACATAAATATATTGCCTATGCTATACTTTTCACAGGCGTTGAAACGTGGTACATATTTGAATAACAATATATCACAAGATGTAAATATATAAATATATTTTCTAGTATACTTTCACAAATACAATAAGTATATTTGTAAAAGGTATACTACACTTTAAAATATAAGAGGTATACTCACAAATATAATAAGTATATTTGTTAAAGGTATACTACACTTTAAAATATAGGAGTCATTTTGATTTAAGTCACTTGTATGAATTTTCTATAAACTATTTATAGACTCAACTACATGCCATACCTTGGTCGACTATTACTTGTAAATTAGTAGAAACTACTTAGCTGTGATAATTTTTTTTTTTATTTCCTTATATATGATACTATTGTAAATGCTTTTTAGATAATAGTGGTTTAGCTGGCAGGGGGTGGAGACACGTAACACTATATTGAAAAAGCATTCATGACATACCCCTAATATTTTTGGAAGCCCATTTTTAATGATACAGTACAAAATGGGGTATTCGAAAAAAATAATTCACCCCATATAAGGGAGGTACCATAAAAACTTTTCTTGAAATATTTTATCTTACAACTTCGTATGCGTTACAAATATGTATAACCACACCAAATTTCAGCGTTATAGAACTAAATAGTCTACGAGTAAAACGGCTGTGATATACAGATGGACAGACGGACAGACAGCCGGCATGGCAAAGTTATAAGGGCCATAGTTTGACTCTGGAACCCTAAGAAAAATAATTTTGAATTTCTGAAGTTATACTACGTTAAGCGAGTTATGAAAAAGTTATGAGAGTAAAATTTTAGGATGCGAGCGCACGATGCAACAAAAGTCGACAGGATGAAGTTGCTCACTAAACATATATTTACAGTTTTTTTGTGAATTCACAACAAGCGTTTTGTATTCCTATAAATCTAAGTTATATCTATGCTTTTATATAACATTTTTAGTAATTGAAATTTAATAGTGTTCCATTTAACAAAAAAACATTTATTTATTGTGAATATAACATTATATTATAATTATTAGAATAATGAGAGAAATCAAACTTATTTATATATATATATATATATATATATATATATATATATATATATATATATATATATATATATATATATATATATAAGTATATATATATATATATATATATATATATATAAGTATATATATATATATATATATATATATATATATATATTTATATATTTATATGTATATATATATACGGTGTCCGGAAATAGATGTTGGATAGAGAAAGACGCATTCGTTGACTATAAAGAAATAATTATCATAGAAATAAAACTTAAAATACGCCCTTTTTCTAATTGAGTGAAAAACAATATTACATATAACTCTTTTTAACACACCCGATACTTGCCCACAGTGCGGTGTTTACCTGCAGTGGCGATGCCTTCGCAGCTGTTCGCGGTTTATTCCACTGAATGCACATTGTGCATAATATTGTGTGTACGAAAAGACAATTACAATTATGAATATTAAATTATTAAATTTTTCCCTGAAAAAAAAAGTCATCTTTTGAATTTTATTTTAACGACACTCAACCATTTTTCAGCCAAGGAATAACGTCTTCCTTTTCCGACACTTATTTCACGGTACCGTGTATATATAAAAGCGTTTCTTAAACGATGCGAGTGAACTAATAACAGACAGACTGACAGCGATTTTCAAAACGCTTCAACACCTCATATTTGGCCTTATAATCTATAAATGCAAAATTGAAGTCTCCATATAAATCGTACTGTGATATCTGAATAAATAAATATGGCTCAGCATTTAAATCGAAAATGTGTCTCACCCACCGAAGCGTTCGTCATCTAGGCAACCGCGTGCACAATCCGTGGGAACATTTTCTCGCTAAGCACCAAGTGTATGTATCGAACAATGATTTCCTCTGTATTGATTAAATATATTGCGAACTCTGCGCTAATGACCAAAGACAAAGTTACAGTGTCATGATTTGAAACAAGTTTTTATCTAGAACGAGCTGTGCCCGCGTCTTCGTTCGCGTGGAATTCGGAATAAGAAAAGTTATTCCGAATTTCTTTATTTTTAGTTTTTTTTCCTGTCAAAATTCTTTGAGAATAAAGTTTAATAAAAATAATATATGACGTTGGCAATACCATAACATATTATACCTACATGAGCTTAAAGTTTACTAATAACGCTAATAGTCATCGATTGTTGACAGTACAATATCGTAATATTAACTAAATCGTTTTTTTTTTAATCTGCAATAAACAGATAAAAAGTACCCTATATGTTGCTCACAATATAAACTATTACCATACCAAATTTTATCAAAATTCATCCAGTAGATATTATACGATTGAAGAACAAATTACACAGAACACAGACAGACAACATTTTAAAAACAATTTTTCTGGCTTCTATTATAATTCTATACGCTAAATCAATCATTCTTTTCAAAATATTTTCCATGTACACTCTGTTACAGTTTTATACATATATATCTATATATATATATATATATATATATATATATATATATATATATATATATATATATATATATATATATATATATATATATATATATATATATATATATATATATATATATATATATATATATATATATATATATATAGATAATATTTTCAATCGCCTCTGCTATTTAATTATAGTATGTGTTATTCCAAAATCGTTTTTTCTTCATCAGTTTCTATGTCTCTTTAATGAGACAAAGGACATTCATGGTGCTTACCCATATCGATGGATTCTGGGCGTCAAGTTTCCCTTTATTCCAAGACTTGCCGATGGCCTTCAATTCCACCAGCGCACTGTTCTTCAGACAGCCACACTACCTCCTTTATTGAGATCTCCTATCTTACAGCTTGTTGATATATGGGCATGCTATTTTCAGAACGTGTGGTTAATCCAGTTCCACTGGCTGCGTTTTATTGAATGCTCGATCTGAATTTCTGTGCATCCTTCTATTTCGAAATACCTTCAAGGCTGTTTTCCCCGTTCAAAATACTGCATTTTCTTGTATTGAAAAATTCTAGGCTGAAGTATTTACTTTATTAATATTATCATCTGTACAAATTCACGATATAGATTCATGTGAAAGAAAAGTCTTTCATCTAGGATGCACGAACCTTTCGTCTCTTTCACTATGCTAACCTATATGTTTCTCTATATCGAAGGTCTTTGGTTTTTCACTGTCCGATATGTGTTACAATTATATTTGTTCTTAATTTTCTTTTTTTTTAATGTGACACGAGCACATTTTCCATGCAACTATTTTCTTTTTCCAACTAATTTATCTTGTACTACAAATTCTACACTAATATACAAAGAGGGAAATTTGTTTGCTACTCAAAGCTTATCTTCTAAACTACCGAACCGATTTTGATGAAATGTTTACTGACGTATGACCTTTCGACGTTAATGGTCCCTATAATGTGTTACCAGGCTATACCTAAAAAGTAAAATTGACGTCAATCATGACAGCCTTTCAGGCATTCAAGTTCACAATCGATTACCAGCAATTCGTAGCCTGATAACATCGCCTAACTTCACGCATAATACAAAGGTGGCATAGAGGCGAAGGCAGCTGGCTACAGACCATTAATAACACATTACGTCACAAAGTCAGCCGGAAATGATATTTCGCTACGTATGCCGCCGACGCGATATTCGCTAATAGTAAATATGCCTACTGCGGTCCTGACTCACGGGGCGACAATCGCGCTTTTTGCTTCTCGTCTGCTGCCAGGGACGCATCGGGGAATAACTGCGTGCATCCCGTCGAGACAGTTTTTTTTCTGCGACTGCTCAAGATATATTTGGGATTTACCCGCATAGCGCGCATATGACTGGGCGAGATGAAATTGCTATAAATTGTTGAATTATTCAGACAGTCCTCTCAAGCCTCTTGACACCCAAAATGATGTATTTAGTCATAGTTAATTTACGTAAAATATTGTGTTAATTAAAAACAATACCGCCTGAGTGATAAAAACAATATAGCATATAAATATTATTATCAGTAAAGAGCGGTATTTGTTTCCACCACTTTATCAGCGACCACCACAATTGGAAGAATTTGTAGAAACACACTTGAACCTCGACTTTTGAACTTCGGGATGACTGTACCGATGATGGTCCTGGACACCAAGTTTATTGAGTTTTGGTCTAAATATGGAGTAAGTTCATAGATACACTAAACTGGTCTAATAGTTTAAAAATGGCGGTTAAATTTAAAAAAATATCGTCTAAATTGTTCTTACAAAAAAGTGTATAAATGATACATCATTAAAAAGCACTTTTATGGTATTTTAATTTTTGTCTAGGGTTTTTTTCCTTCAATTGTTGAAAAAACACTCTGAACACAAATTCTATAAATTCACTTTTTCGATTGACGATTTCTATTGTTTTCTATTTAAAGCTAATATCACAACTGGAATATCTAAAAGTGGAACATCAAACAAACTTTTCAGTGGCCTCAAAGATTGGCTTCTAAAAAAAGTGTCACTTAAACTGTATTGTTTTTAAATCGACGATGCTTAAAATTACAACAACTAGTATAATTCGAGTAACAAAAATTACTTTTGTCATTTCTCCTTTTGGAGAAAAATAAAGTGCCTACAATGCATTTAAAGATAGGATTGTATCTGACCAGAATACATATAGAATGTATAGAATATATATATAGTAATGTATATAGGAAATAATAAGTAAGTTAAGTTAAAAAAATAAACGACATAAGTGTCCCAAGGCCAGAAGTTAAAATAGGCACTTAAATATTAAATTCCTTGTGTCCCTCAGACGACCACAATAAAAAGCCTGACGTGATAATAGACACTTAAATAGTAAACGCCTTTCATCCCTTAGACAACCCTAGACAACCACAATAAGCGACCAGAAGTTATAATAGGCACTTAAATAATAAATGCCTTGTGTCCCTTAGACGACCACAATAAATGGCCAAAAGTGATAATAGGCGCTTAAATAGTAAACACCTTTTGCCCCTTAGACACCTTAGATAACCACAATAAGTGGCCTGAAGTGATAATAGACAATTAAATAGTAAATACCTTGTGCCCATTAGACGATCTTAGATGGCCACAAAAATGGTCAGTAGTGATAATTGCCACTTAAATAGTAAACGCCTTTTGTCCCTTAGACGACCTTAGACAACTACAATAAGTGGCCAGAAGTGATAATAGATACTTAAATAGTAAATGCCTTATGTGCCTTAGACGATCTTATAGGACCACAATAAGTGGCTAGAAGTACTTAAATAGTAAACGCCTTTTGTCCCTTAGACAACTCCAATAAATGGCCAGAAGTGATAATATAATCTTAAATAGTAAATGCCTTGTGCCCCTTAAACAACTTTCGCACTTAAATTTATTTAATTTAGTTTTTTAGTTTATTAAAAAAATTAATTGAATATATTTCTGAGTACAGTTTAAACTCCCGTAGCTCGTTTACTACGCTTAAGCAATTCGAGTGCCAACATCACTGTTCCACATCGATCATAAAAATAGTTATATTAAACAACAATAAACCATTTTTAACTGCCAAATAATATGTGAGACGACCTATAAAACCTAATTAAACCTATTAAGATCATCGCACCGCATAAACGAGATGACTAAAGTAAATATTTACGTGATCGACTGTACGTATATCGTAACGGGCGGGGAATCACACAGAGGCGCTAACGAAGCGGAGCGAAAAGAAATACAAACACAATAAACGAAAAGCGGCAGCTTTCAGCGAACGTGAAAAAACCAGCCGCACAAGGTGGCAGTGTGGAAACAAATCATGCTTTGCACCGGGAATTCCCCGATGACCAATGTCATATGGGCACATTCTAATTATAAACGTTCGTTTTTTTATTCAGTGTACTCTAACTAACTTTGCTTCCAGTTTAAGTATGAGTAATAACGTCTATGTAACACGCAAAAAAACTGGTTATCTACCCAATAACAAGCACCAGAGTGATAAAAAATATGAAGAAAATGAGTCTTAAAATTGAAATTATTAGCGTAAAAAGATGTCCTAAAAGTAAAATAAACCAGTTAAAAATATGCACTCAAACAACGCTTATTTTATAAAACAATGAGAAGAAACTTTATATAACTTAATGATATGAAAATCATAAAATTGTCTTATTAGGTCGATATCAGTAATCGATGCCGAGAAAAAAGTTTAAAAATAAGCACACTTTTGTGGCCAATTTGATCACGTCATAGACTTTGAAAATCTGAATAAGCACGAACATAAAAATGAGTTATATTAGATAAAATAATATAAGTTATATCATATAAGTTATATTAGATATACTAGTAATAGACGATTCAAGCATATGACTGTTTCCAAAATTTGTCTAGTTTGCTTTTTGGATGCTAAGTGTTTATCACTCTCAATATGAGACCTGTACATCTATGTACATTTAAGCATTATTGATCAAAAATTAAATATTATGAATAATCATAAAATTATATTTGATATTTCTCATGATTAATTTAGTTACAAAGTTGATTTGTAAAGTGATTACACTACCGACAAAGGGCTCCCAAATTTCAAAAGTCGTTTCAAAGGAAACCAGAGAAATATCAAATACCAGTTATTTTTTAGAATATAAAAAAATACATAATTCAGCAATTAATAATCAGGAAAATAGTAAAATGCAGTTTGTAACCTTACACTGAACAAAAAACCTATCTTCATATACGAGCATAATTATATTTTTAATACATAAAATATTTTTATTAAGAAAAAAATCAACATCGATTGCTTTTTTTAATGTGTAGCCATTACCTAAATTAATAAAAAATAAACAATTAACTGACACTGACGTTGTTAATGTGTTGTTAAAATTAATGTCTTTTACGCCCTTTTCTAGTTTTACGTGGTTTTCTTCGACAACCTGTCGGGTTTTATGGATAAGTATATATCACCCCGGTGTATGGAGAATAAACGGAACACAATATACACTTCATTTCATCTGGCTAGTTCAAAGATATCCTCAGAAATAATATTTACAAACTAATAGAAAAAATAACCTAACTAGTCATAAAAACATAGGATAGGAGGTTAATTATTAAATAATCTGTATAAGAGTATTTTTATTCTCGTAACGCTTAAATCCAGCATTATACGAACTTTTGCCGGTCTCCTTTTTAACTTCTTTCACTTTTTTTGGTTTTTTATTTTTAAGATTTGACAATCTGTGTTTTTATTTTTATATTAAGTATTTAGTGACTTAAAAAAACTGTAAAAAATAATAGGTTGTGCAAAACATAATTCGCTTGGAAAGTGTTGAACTTTAGCTAAAGTATAATTGTTGTACCTCTAGGGCTTAACTGTGAGTTGAGCGAGACGCATATTAAATTAGTTGTGTGAAAGTAAAATCCAAAAATTATCATAAATTTTTTTATTTAAAATTATGTTTTTTTTTGTTTTTCAAACCCTTAACGTCACATCATTTTAACAGTTTATAAAAAAATAATTTTTGCGTTCTTTTATTGAGTTTTTTTAATTGAAATGAAGTATGGAAAAATTACTTTTTCTTACTTTTCCCGTAATGTTAATTGTACAATTTTTGAGAGCCATTTTTACCAAAACTAAACGGTAAATAATTTTTCTATTTTTGTCCAAATTTTAATATAATATTATTTTACATACTTAGTTTTTAATATAATATTATTTTACAAACTTAATTTATTAGATAAATTGCTCGACGCATTTTGGAAAAAAATTAAGTGTGGTAAAATTAGTACTTTCCTGTAATGTTAATTGGACAAATTTTGAAAGCGATTTTCCCCCAAAAATGAACAGTAAATAATTTTGTTATGTTTTCAAAATGTTAATATAACGTCATTTTACTACGTCAATGGACTTAGTTTTTAGACAAATCGGTCGAGGCGTTTTTTAAATAAAATAAAAAGTATGGTGAAATTACTACTTTTGTATGTACCTGTAACGTTGATTGTGCAAGTTTTGAGAGCGATTATAAAAAAACTAAACAGTAAATAGTTTTTCTTATTTTTTCAAAATGTTAGCGTAATATAATTTTGCTTTGACTCAGTTTTTTAGAGAAATCGCTCGAGGGGTTTTTAAATAAAATTAAAAATGCCAAATAATTATTTTTTCTGTACTGGTAATTATACTATTTTCAAAGTGATTTTTACCACAACTAAACAGTAAATTACTTTTAAATTTTGAAATAAATTAGATATTTATATAATATATCAAAAATTAAAATAATATATTATTTTATAATATATTATTATAAACGTTGGAATAATATAATATAATAATAATATATAAGTTGGAATAATATATCAAAAATTCAACTAATTTCGTGGACAACGCCTTTTACACGACAACCACTTTAAGAGTTGTAAAAAATTTAGCAATCTGTATCAAAACCGGTACAAGTCGAACTTCTGGCCTGCAGTTCTGTATCCACTTAGGTACATACACAAATTTCATCATTTCATAGCACAGAATATAATATGTTACGAGCTACTTCTTTTTATATACGTGAATGTTTAAGATTCAATATCAAACGTTTGCGAAATAGGTATAATAAGTTAATATCTTAAAATATTACGCAGAAATATTCACTTATAAGCAATATTTGTTCTATTTTTAATGTATTTTCACATATGTGAATGTTTATAATTTTCAAAATCATTCGTTTGCAAAATAAGTCTAATAAGTTAATATCCTAAAATATTATCCAACAATATTCACTTCTCAGCTATATTGTTCTATTTTTAATATGACTATATTGCCTGTTTACATTTATCACAGATATAGGAACGTATGAGAACGAATTATCTACAATTTTTAAACACAATAAAACTGTAAATTGTACATGTCTGCACATTGAATTTATTAAGAAAAAAATAATTGGGGGGATGAAAGAAAAGTTGTTGGAATTATTAAGATCATCTGTTTGTGTATTTTTTTTCTCCTCGCATCACGTAAAAACTACTGATCCAATTTGGATATAGTTTTTCGGAAAACATATGGATATATTTCACCGCAATCAAGTCACTCAAAATATGCAAATTTAATGTTTTCGAAATGCATTAGTTCAACAATACAAAGAAGTGCCTAGCTACTCGATGCGTAAGTAATTACTCATATACATAGTATACATATATCCGTGCCAATATATATGTGTGAATCTTCTTTCCCGGAGACGCAACCAACACTGACTTGACCAAAAGATAATTGGAGACAAAAAGTGAGTTCTGTACATAAATCATAGGCGAAAGAGCCAATGGCTCAGCTCTCACGAAAAGCCGATACCGAATCCAAAACTGTACTTCGTCAAATAAAAATTTGTTATCTATTTGGTGGAATACAAAAGTAATTTTGCATTAGGAGCTACTACCACCAGAATGTAGACTCAACAATAGACTGCAATAAACTAGACTGACTTCGCACAGAAATAAAAATAAACCTAACGAATACTCGAAAGTGTATTTCCTTCACTATAACACCCAGCCGCACGTAGCTAACGTCGTTCGCCAGAAGTTACTGGATTCTCATTGGGAGATATCACCACATCCACTAAATTCCCCTAACACAGCACCAACAGATTTTTATTTATTCCTATCTTTAAATAATCATATCCAGGATAAAAAGTTTGAGGATAGAGCAGAGTTGTCAGATGATTTCTTAATTATTTTTTTGAGTCAGCCCGGAAGTTTATAAACAGAAGAAAGTCACGCTTTACCTGCATGTTATTAATTGATTAGGGATAACAATGGTGCTTACTATATACAAGAGTAACTGGCAATGAACTATGATTTTCCAGAAAAATTGTTTGCAATTATAACGCTCAATACTATTCTACCAACCGAACATTATAACGAAATTTTATTAAAACGCGTAGTAAAGAAACTATTTGTTATTTTTTTGTTTTTCTCCCTTACAGTGATTTCCTCATATACCCAATAATAGCAAAAGAATCGAGAAAAGCATTAAGCTTTTCTTTTCTATTGACACCCCGACTGCTCAACTTTGCGTTGGAATCGACCTGATTTATTGCTCGATTCACGACTTCAGGAGCACGATCGTAATGCACTTAAGCAAATTGCGACCAACTCTTATCGCCCAATAATTTTGTATTATTTAATAAATATATATACAAGTTGTAATTTAGACAATAACCTTTTACTAATAAATAAATAAAAACATACAATCTATGAAGTATTCCAATCTGTAAAGTATTTGCATTCATAGCACTACGTAAGTAGTTACATTACTCTAGTTACGTAACTCGTTACATTACTCTAGATACGTAACTAGTTACATTACATAGATCAATCCATTATATAAGTGTCAAACTTCATGTCTAAAAACTGGATACAAAAATCTACAAAACTTTTAGGATGGTAACTAATGAACCCGCCATCTCTGTCCATCAAAGTTATAAAAACGAAATTTTGCCACTTCTTTCTCTAAGCATGAAACTTTTATTGGAGAATTTAGTATTTTCTGTTACAGCCTGAGAGCAGCTCTGCCAGATAAGACAACATTTACGTTGGATTTTTTTTCAATAAAAGTTTTTAATCTTTGATATAGTTCCGGATCAGAATTATCGGAGAGATCATAATTCCCTTTTCTGAACTTTTGGAACCAGTTGCTTGGCTGTGCAAAATGAGTACATTTTCGCCCATCCTTGTACATGTATTGAGCGTTGCTTCGCTCCCTTCTCGTCCTAAAGAGAATTTATAAAGCAAGTGCACTCTAACTTACCTTCGTGAAATCTGCATATATTTTATGTTCCTTACTCGCCGAAACACGGCTGCTAACTGAACTGACGTTCGAGCACCGCGTCTTTATATACCCTACCAGAGACGCTGAAAAAGTATCTATAACATACCGAGATCGCTGTAAAAGACTGGCGTGTTTATGCCTTGCCAACCTAATGAAAATTATGTGAATATAACTTGCCAACCTAATAAAAATGTATATCCGTGAAGCTACACGAACTTCATCAAGACACCGGTTTCTGCTCCGGCTCATCTTCTGGCGCGCCATCGCACTGGGGCGTGCGACAAATAAAAAAAGTTCGTGCAAAACCCACGCGTTTGAAATGAAAGTTTTTTTATTCTGAATGTAATACTAACTCATTTATTTATGTAATTCACATTCTCAACTTTTTATGTAGGTAAAGTTTATTTTACAAAATTCTTTCGTTCGTTGCCAAAATCAAATGCGATTTTAAATATATATTACACGTTCATATGAGACTTGTCATTCAATAAGGTACTAACCGCACATATTACCTGGTCTGTAATAAGCCCAGGAGACATGGTTACAATAAGCTTAGGCCGCAATAAGCTTGAGCCGCAATAAGCTTCATTGGTTAATATTTCATGCTCATATATAATGGGGCAATATGATGGTTGCAAAGCGGTAGAATTTCGCTCGTCCTAACAATTTTCAGACCCTGTTACAGCGACTATAATTTATAATTTTAATCAACAAATAAGTATACATTTTAATTGGTGTTTAACTAGTGTTCGCCAAGTGGTCGAAATTCCATAATAATTATTGAAAATTTGAGGAAAACATTTATGAATTTTCCAAATTTTTTTTATTGATAACACTAAAGCTTTGTCAATAGCTTCAAAAAAAAGAAAATCGGTTGAGAAAAAGAGGAGAAAATGGAACTTAACTGTTTTACCTTTGCCTATTTATATAATTAAAATTAATTTATATAATCAATTAATATTATCCTTTTCGATTTTACTTTTTTACTTTAATACTGTTTCATCCTTTTTCTCTAATAACCAACAGATATTTTACTGTACTTTAAAGATTTATTTTGTTAAATGGGTATTACATATGCAAATGGCTTAGAGCTAATAAGGTTCAGTAATACTGAGTATAAACGTTATTATACTTACTAATTAGTCGACAATTTTAATTTGTATCATATTCCAATTTCAAAAATCAATAAAGCTAAAAACATTTTTATTTACAATATACTAATCTCTTATAACTAACCAAAGAAAACAAAACTGTCGCATATTATTTCGTTTCACAGAGGACTTAATTTAAATTCATTTTATGTTAAATATTCATCTCTAATTAGTTTCCACTTGAACGATAATCTCCAAAAATATTTAATTCATTTGATGGGCCGAAGGCCCTTTAAGAAGTCTTCTTTTAAATCGCATTTTAATATTAGAATTATTTATAAAAGCTTGAAATTTGTTTTTTACATTTCCTTAATAAAACAAGATTTATAATTAACATCGATTTTCCAATTTCAAAATATTTTCGGTTTAAAGTTAGGCTGGCCTTATTTAATTTAGTTACACTAAAATACAAGTATATAGGCCTTATTTAGTTGAGTTACACTAAATTACAAATATAACAACTAAAATACGTTAATTCGACGTAAAAAATGCACACTGTGACTTTTATACGGCTCTTGAGAAAGTTACGCACTAATGCTCGCTTATAGCACAACGCACTATGCCCGCTTGTGCTGCTTTACTTCCGTCACAAATTTTCGTGAGGTCTGAATCGATTTACACTACACAACGCAATAAGAACTTTCTCTTCAGGAATATTCTTGTTATAATCTATGGGTATTTTAATCTATGGGTATTTTCATTTACCTAATTATCGTAACGAAGTACGCTAATAGTTTTAAGGTCCAATCACACCAGAGCCACTAACAATTCACAAGTATTCTTTTGTTACCTAATTTCTGAATTAAGAAAAAGACGGTCGTATTATAAATCTACCTTCAGTAAGTCTTCAACTATTACCGTAATAACAACATACATGTCATACTAATTTTATAAAGAGAAATTTTCTTTGTTTTTAACTTTGACATGAAATCCACTTATATTACAATAAAATATCATTTGACACCGAGTCCAGACAAGCAAAACCGAGACCAAAAAGCTTTTAGTATCCAGATAGATTTTGATTATATACTAACTTTTTAGAATGTGTGAGTAATGAGCAATAACGATTTAAATAAAAAGATTCGAAAAGTATTTAAATACAGAGGTTCGAAAAGTATTTAAATAAAAAGATTAGAAAAGTATTTAAATACAGCGATTCGAAAAGTATTCATATACAGAGATTCGATAAGTATTTAAATAAAGACATTCGGAAGGTATTTAAATACAGAAATTCGAAAAGTATTTAAATACAGCGATTCGAAAAGTATTTAAATACAGCGATTCAAAAAGTATTCATATACAGATATTTGATAAGTATTTAAAAAAAGACATTCGGAAGGTATTTAAATACAGAGATTCGAAAAGTATTTAAATACAGCGATTCGAAAAGTATTTAAATAAAAAGATTAGAAAAGTATTTAAATACAGCGATTCGAAAAGTATTCATATACAGAGATTCGATAAGTATTTAAATAAAGACATTCGGAAGGTATTTAAAAACAGAAATTCGAAAAGTATTTAAATACAGCGATTCGAAAAGTATTTAAATACAGCGATTCGAAAAGTATTCATATACAGAGATTCGATAAGTATTTAAATAAAGACATTCGGAAGGTATTTAAAAACAGAAATTCGAAAAGTATTTAAATACAGCGATTCGAAAAGTATTTAAATACAGCGATTCGAAAAGTATTCATATACAGTTATTTGATAAGTATTTAAAAAAAGACATACGGAAGGTATTTAAATACAGAGATTCGAAAATTATTTAAATACAAAGATTCAAAAAGTATTTAAATACAGAGATTCAAAAAGTTGTATTTCTGAGTTAAACTTTTAAATCATTATAGCATTGCTACCTTAAAATAACGTATGAAAATATTGTAGACAACATAAAAATTGACAAAAAAGTTCAACAACATATTATTAACATTATTACAGTTTATCTCTTGTTCTGATTACTGTGGCGAAATTGGGCAAACGAAGTGTATTTGAGTTAAATAAACTAAACCTTTATTAGCTACATCAAAAGAATGTCTGAAAGTATTTTACACTATAATAAAACCTACGAAAAACTTACGGGATATAGTAATATAGTCTTTTATTTAAAATTTAATAAGATAAAAACTTGATAAAAAATCGTTATTTATTTAAAAATTGTTTATTTTATGAGCTTTTTGTTAAGAGTTTGTACCGTATAATTTTGTACTCGACTAACGCATATATAAATAACCAAACCGTTGAGAATATCGTGAAACAATTAACCGTAAATAATGATTTTGTAAAAAAGCGATTAAAATAAAACAGAGTTCTAGTCTCTTTTTACCTCAGAAAAGCATTAAACAATATTAGTATTATAAATGCGAAAGTGTGTTTATTTGTCCTTCTTACACGTTGCAACGGAGCAACAGATCGACGTGATTTTTTACAAATGAACAGATGGCGGACCGGGAAATGACATAGACTACTTTTTATCTTAGGAAATCTCATTATGTCGTGTGAAAATATATTTTTGTCCTTCTTTCACTTCGCAACGGTGTACTGGATTGACGTGATTTTTTGCAGAGATAGATGGCGGGTCCGAAAATGACATAGACTACTTTTATCTCAGTAAATCTTATTATAATAATATTATCCATGCAAAAGTATGTTTTTCATCCTTCTTTCACATCGCAACGGAGCAACGGAACGACGTTATTTTTTGCACAGAGATAAATGGCGGGCCCATAAATGAATAGGATGCTTTTTATCTCAGGAAATCTCATTAAAATAATACTAGCCAAGTGAAATTATGTTTTTGTCTTTCTTCCACATCGCAACGAAGCAACAGATCGATGTGATTTTTTGCACATAGATAGATGGCGGGCCCAGAAATGAAATAGGCTACTTTTTATCTCAGAAAATCTCATTAAAATATACTAGCCATGCGAAAGTTTGTTTTCGTCTTTCTTCTACATCGTAACGGAGCAACGGATCGACGTGATTTTTTGCACAGAGATAGATGGCGGGCCCAGAAATAAAATAGGCTACCTTTTATCTCAGAAAATCTCATTAAAATAATACTAGCCAAGCGAAATTATGTTTTGTCTTTCTATCACGTTGCTACGAAGCAACGGATCGACATGATTTTTTGGAAAGGTTCATGCGCAATTATATTGCGTATGTAGCATTCCAAAAAATTGAATCACTTCTTTTAATCTCTAAATTAGAAAAAAATATTTTTATCACCAAAATAAAAACTCTATGTATAATTTCCCTTAATCATTCTAGATGGCGATGCCTGTTTAAATTTCTCCCTATAAGTTTATATCTCCAACCAGACCTATAAAAACCACTGTATAATATAAATAAGACATTTATTACATGGTAACACAAAGTCTTGCAAAAGATGACTGACTTCCGCATCACTCTATATGGCGCTTCATCACCGCCGCATGTTTCGCCATGGTGAAAGTTAGTGAAGAAATAATAGATCATCTTCTCTTACTCAAAAATAAATTGTACATCCAAACTATCTTCCTCATGTGATCAAAACTGAAAACTTGTTATTTTATTGTATCTACCTATCAGTGTATATATATATATATATATATATATATATATATATATATATACATAAAATTGCATATTTGATAACATAAAAAATAATACAACTACAGCAATACATACTGTCATAGACTGTATTAATAAACTTGTCTGCCGTTCCAAAAGCTCCTTCTTCACTCCCCGATATTTAGTTCTTAACGTCGCCACTCCATTCATGATTGTTTTTTTTATATTTCAATCCAGTTGCCAACACAAAAATAAATTACAGCTGAGCCGACACCTTATAAAGGTCGCGAAAAACAATTTTTTTCATAAAAAAAATAAATATTACGATTTATTAACGACTCTACGTAAGATAGCATTTATTATTTACAATATGATTAATTAACATCACAGAAGTCGAATGTACATTATTTTTAATAAGTAGATGTTTATTTAATTATCTAACTTAACACGCTTTAGTCAAAAATAAAAATTCAAAATTTACAAACAAACGAAAATAAAAATAAATTTCATGTCACAAATGACCTTCGTGCAGAGAGGAAAAATGCAGTTAATAAAAACTAACAACACACCCAAACCGAAACTATTTCACTTATATAATTAAACATAGTTTTTCGTTTTATGTTTTAGGATTATGTCATTAAATATTAAACAATAGTCTTTTTCTTTTTTTTCCTTACGGCGACTAACTTAGGCGCGCTAATGAAATACACCACCCGCACCCAACTTCAGGCCACTGCGACAACTGTCAACGGCAATAAAAAAAAATATTTGAAAAAAGAAACGATAATCGGGCGCTCCGATTCGCGCGCCCATAACTGAAATCCGGATAGCGTTTCCCGCCAAACGACCGTGTCGCACTGGCAGCCGGGAGCGCCGCGCCACCCGCCATTGCCAAAATCTATTCCTGGCTCGATCAGCGGCTAGCGCCGTACATCCCCGCCGAGCGAAAGATATTTTTTAATAATGACCGGGACATTTAGGGGGAAAGACCTGCTAGGTTATATATGCTCCTGAACCGGTCCCTTCCTGCGGCACCGTGGCTTTTGTGAAAGATAAAACACCCTTGTAACTGAAATGTTATCAAAGTTAGATAAACCGCATTACTAATGTCATACTTATTAATAACAAAATATGGTAGTTTACGGAAAAATAACCTCAAAACATTATTTAAACAATACCGGCTATAATCAAATATTTTGCGGTTACAAATACCGAAACAAATCATTTCAATTACGCATTTGCTAACATTATATAAATATCTTTTTGACAATTTTACAGATTCGCTCGTTTATATTGAGAATTATGACGTCACAACACACGATAGCAAAAATATAACCTTAAAAACAATATTTATTTGTAATAAATCTCCTTCTTCTGAGCTAATAATAAATGATGAGATATTATATAGACGTAAACAGGAAAATATTTTAAAATCTAACCATTCAAATTTAAAGTTATTCGAATATCGGAATTTTGACGTCTACACGTCTAAAGTGTATACTGAACTTCTTCATCTCAATTCCTCAATCTCTTACCTCATGTAGCAACCAAAAAGATTACATATATTTCTATTCTTTCCACAAATCATAAGTTCTTTTTTATTTTGTAATTGTTACCGAAAAATATGAACTTACACTTTTATTTGTTTCAGTAAAGTTTTTTAATTGTTTTAAATTAAATATAGCAGATCGCCCCAGGTGAGGGTTATCGGGAGATTAAAATTTCCTGCTTTATATCTTTGGAATCAATACACGGCTGTACCATAAGAGAGTGCACCTTGATCCATCGTTGCGCATACATAAAAGCGCTCGCTTTTTGTTCTAAACGGAATTCCTGAAAGATGAACAGTCATGAGTTCTCCTAGTGAAATCCTCATATTTCTTTGTATTTTATTCACCGAAACTCAGTGCTATATACCCTATATGTTTTACTTCTACCCTAAACTCTTTGAGAAGTTTCTATAACATACCAGAAGTCGCTAAACAGAGGGCAGGTATATTAGTTGCCAACTTTACATATATATTTTTTTTCAAACCAATCAAAAAATTAAAAAATTTTGAACACTAAAGTTACGTGGAATCTAAGCTGCTGTACTGATGTTAATAAAATTTATAAAATTGGCAACAAAACGCATTAGTTTCCTACAAATTTTTTCCTTTTTTTTATAATCGGATAGATGGCGTATTTTCTTACTACACAGTTTGTTTCTTATATAGGAGAACCTAGTGCACAAAATTGTGTAAAGTTTAAGTAAAAATTAAGTTCAAAATTACTTTCGCCTAATGCCAGCATAACTTTATTTCTATTATACGTCTTAATGAAAATTTCCTCTAAAGTTCGTCACACTTGGTTTTAAAGTATATATTTACCATTCGGTAACCGAATACTAAAATGAAATAATTATAAGATTATATTAGTCTTAAACATTGAAAAAAATTTAATTACTCCATTGTATTTTACATATGCTTAGTGAAACGGCCAGTATAAACAGTTTGAGTACTGAAATACCAATATCTTTAGAACATTATAAAAAGGAAGTTAAATAGACCGTGTGAAGAAATTTATATAAATTTTAACCTAACGGAAACACATAAAAATTGCAATAAACATTGATAAGTTGTTTTTCTGCCCAGGCAATAACCTTATCTAGCCTTTGTTACAGTTGCTCTTTAGCTTATTACTACTGGAAGCAGTTGACAGATTTAACAAAAGCTACAATTTAGGCTTTATTTTTCACTTGTGATATATTGTCGCTTCAATAACAAGACTTCTCTTGTCACGTCCAAAGAAGTCAGATCATAGAGAAATGCTGATTGATGACTTTTTATTTACTTAATAGCCTTTTGAATTACCACTGTTGGATATAATAGATTTCCATAAAGTCCTTACTTTCTAGAGTATTTAAAGACACTTTATTCTTAAAATAATAGAATGTACAATTCTGTGCGTATCTAAAGACAAATGATAAGGAAGTTAAATATTTTTTGGGCTTAGTAATAAAATAAATTTTGAATAACTTATCGGGAAATGTTGAGTTATTTATGACAGATTTTAATATATAAATTTGATACATCTGTCATTAACGTAAATCATATTTTTAATTATTGGCATTAATTTTTCCCAAAAATAATATTTTTATGTTAAAATTTTAGAAGTGCTAGTTTTTGAAAACAAAAAAAATTGTTCGAATTTTGGCACAGTCAGATGGAATCAAAAGAAGCCTCGTGGAATTAAAGGGTCATAGGAATTGGAAGTTACAAGAGGTAAAATATTTCCAGATAACTGTAAATAATTATAGAGAAAAAAATCCTCGAAACCAGTTGATTTCCGCTAATTTTGCAGGTCGTGCGGCGGAAAACTTTTTGTAGACAAGAAATTTGTGTTTTGGGAAAAGTGCAGTTTTTCTTTAGGCAGTGGCTTATGACCATAACAAGTTATCTGCATATTTGTTTCTGGTTAGGTTGGATTATTAGGATTATTCTAAATATTTAAAAGAAGGTAGTCAGTCACGGATCTCCATTCACTCAACTTTCGAACTATTTTCACAAATCTGATCTTGTTTTTTTAAAAACATCGTATGACGAATACACTAATTTTAAATGTGTTCCTATTAAAACGACCCTCAGTATAATTCGAATCTCAAATTTTAAATGAAATTTTCTTATTAAAACATATTGCTCGTTGTCGGTATTTTTAGTGTTTATATTTGTCAGTTTTATCATGCCATAACTTACAGACTGACAGATTTCAAAGTCACCTTTCAGGATGTACATATGTCAGATACACATATATACGTATTGAAAGATGAGTTTGAAATCTGTCACAGCCAATTTTCTCAGGAACCGTATGACGTAGAAATTTGAAAATTGACCCAACAATAGATCATATTAATCCACGTTGGCACGTTTAATTGTTTATATGCTAATTTCAGAGGAGGTAATTAAATACTTAATTTTTTTTGGAGTTTACTCCTTAAGAATCGATTTCCATATATAGCGCCCGGCATAAAGTTTTATGCGGAGTCAAATCAGAAGTTCAGGGCATTAAAAAAAGCAGTTTGTAAGTTTGGATGTAGGAGGTAATCTCCGAAATTACTCATCCGATTTCAAAAATTCTTTCACCAATATTTAGAAAAGACCTTCAGGATGGACATAGGATGTATATTACCCAGTTTAACTTTTTTAAAATTTTTTATAAAAAAGTTAAATTTTGGAAGTTTGGATACAGCAGGCAATATCCGAAATTATTCATCCTATTTCAAAAGTTTTTTCACCAATATTTAGAAAGGAACTTCAGGATGGACATAGGACATATATTATCCTGTTAAAAAAAATTTCATGGAGACCAGATTTGCAACGTAAGTCAACAAAAAAACAGTCGACCGAATGCGTTTCTTATGAATGCTGCCTTAACGATAAGAGATATATCGATAGATGATATTTATATTTATATAAAGTGTTACCTATTTTATACATTCCAAGACAATCGTAATTAAGGAGTAAACTCCACTTGCGCATCGGAGCTGTCACGCACAAGGTTTTTTTTGTTTTATATATCGTTGGTGTAACGTTTTAAATGGCTAATTATAAAGAATTGAAAAATATTTTTCAGAATTTCAAATGGAAAATCCTCAGAAAAACCGCCCACCCCCCTTCAGATACAACCGAACCAAAAATCATGAAAAACCAGAGTTGTTAGAATCAGACTAGAAAATTACAAAAAAATTATAGCGATTGATCCAAATCTTATAGTTTTATTTGGAAGTTCGCGATATTTTCACGTGAATTACGCAATATTTTGTGAAAATATATTAATACGATCAAATATAACATTAATAAATAGTTTAATAGAAACATTTTACATAGTTACATGTTAGAACTTTTATATGTATCTAAGCATGTACGGAACCCCCGTAGTGTCCTACTCGCACTTTACAGGTTTTCATTTTAATAATGACAATTTGACACATTTAAAAAAAAAAACAATTAGGCCAAACTAGAACCGGCACCGTACCCAACTTGGCAAGCTAACTGAGCATTAACGAGGGCCAATTGCCCGTACCCCGTTACAGTACTTACAGTACAAAGTCGTTGCCTCTACTCGATCGACTCGTCTACATTATCGGTTCGATATTTTAATTCGTTTCCAATAATTGTTTAAACACTAACTTCTAAATTGACAAACTAACAAATGAGGTATCATCGGACTCTTCATAATCACCAGAATGTCATAGTCATGGGAGTAACATCCAAAAAATTCATTATAGCTGTCGCTGACCGCCATTTTGGCTCAGATATTTTTTCTTGAAAATTTGTTTATATGGGTATTAAAGTCATTTCACATCCAGTCGCTCTGGCTAAATTTTATCTGTATGGTAGAAGATCCTCTTTGTTACAATTGGAACAAAACAATCAATCAGAATTGATGTCGAGTGCTGAAAGCCCTTAAAACCGTCCTGATACAATATTAAATTGGTTAAAGCCCAAATTCGACCGCTCTCAGTAACTAAACAAGAATCAATAAATAATTTATTCTGCTCTATACTCAATAAACCAATGCCTTTAAAAACGACACTTTAAGGGCGAAGTTCAGGGATCTACAGATTCAAAATGTTTATTCCTTACTCAAATTTTATATTGAGACTAGCCACTAGGGTTGCCACCCTTATTTAAAAATAAAGTATTAAACATTGTTTTAGGCAAACGTACTTTATACTTTATGAAAGCCATAAAATATTCTAAAATACTTTCTTTATATAATTAATTAATCTCATTTTGCGAGCACGCAGCGCGAAGTACGTAACGACAGACTCCGTCTAAGCGCGCGAATTATGCGCTAAGAGAAATAATGAGAGCGCCCGCGTGGGCGGCGCCACTCTATTCTATTTTGAGCGCGCGCCGCCTCACCTGCGGCCTTCACCCGATCAAATCTGCTGCATAACCGACAGATCGCGGGAACGTCACGTTAACTGCCGGTCACATTCGCACACAAATTACATTGTAACTTGTGCGCGAATGTCACTGTCACTTATGTGGGAATGACATTGTAACTTCACTGTTTTCACCGTTCAAATCTGCTGCATAACCGACAGCTCGCGGGAACGTCACGTCAACTGTAGAGGACGCATTGTAACTTGTGCGGGAGTGTCACTGTCACTTATGTGGGCTTGCGGGAATGTCTGTCGCGGACGCAATGTGACTTGTGCGCGAATGATACTGTCACTTATGTGTGAATGACATTGTAACTTCCCTGTTTTCACCGTTCAGATTGCCTGTACACGTACAGCTTGCGGGAATGTCACGTCAACTACAATAAAAGCAACGTAACTTTAACTTGTGCGTGAATATCACTGTTACTCGTGCGGATATAACAATGGAACTTCACTGTAACTTGTTTGACCCGACGTCAAATAACATCTGTTTCGTAACTAAAAGCTAGTGAAAATGTCACATTAACTTTTATGAAGACAATGTAACTGTAACTTATGCGTGAACATCACTAGTACTTGTACAGGAATGACAAGGTAACTTCGTGAAAATGTCTTTAACTTACTTGGAAATATCACATTAACTTCCGCAGGAATGTCACAGAATATCACTTTCACTTAAGCGCGAATTACAAAGTAGCTTAACTGTAATTCATATTTATGGATGGCTGTAACTTAATAGAATATATTTCTTAAACTTGTGTAAGAATATTGTTCTAATTTATTGGAGAATATCTTTCTATTTTAACTTACGGGGTAGGCATCATTTAAGAAAATATGTTTATCCGGTAATGCATGTTTAAGTCGTGCGGAAATATTAATTTAACTTTTCCTTTATGTACTAACGTCAATAATCCGTTAGTTAAATTATAAATATACAGTTAACATATAACTATTATACTACAATTCCGTTGCCTGAAGGAAACTGGACTATTTTCTCTCCGGTACACTTCTGCCATTAATATTAAAACGAATATTTCTAGTTTGGATGGAATTTGAAGTTAAGCCCTCTTAGTAACGCTTTGTGGCATTACTTAGAGCACATTGCTCGTACCACTATACTACAGCTACTGCATACTAACAACTAGACTACAATACGCAAACGTTTGTGTACCCTCTTCCTGTATCTTATACAAGATGTCAATTTATTTCGTACGGTAACCGAATTATAACTCATGAAATTATTACTTAGGCTTGTGAGCGAAATCCCATTCAACTTTTACAGTAATATAACTGCGCTTTATTCAGTTATCACACCGTAACTAATGGTGTAATAAAACTAATTTATTTGGAAAAGTCACAAGAAAAGTCATCATGTTTTAATTACCCCTTACCGCCAATTTACCAAGGCCAAGTTCGTAAAGATAGGGTTTTCTTAGAACATAGCATGAAAACTAACCCCTTTCTCAACTAAGACGAATAGATTAACCCTATTAACTAAATGACTTAGAATTCGCCCAGGAAACATGTGTTGGTTAGAGTACAAATCCAACGGAAAGTTTAATTAATTTTTATTAATATTTAATATATTTGGCGTTAATTTTGTAGAAATTCATTGTTCACAATTAAATGAAACTACGTGATGTAATATTATTTCAACTTTATTTAAGTTCTTTACCACGACCTAGGTTGCTAATTAGCAAAGATCTTTGCTAATAGCCCACCTGAAGATGTTGTAATACAACAAAAACCTAGGTCGTGGTAAAGAAATTTAAAAAATAGAAATAATACTACATCACGTAGTTCTATTTAATTTTTATTAAATTAAAATGCCATTTTTGGCATTAAACTTTTACTTTATTCAACAGCTATAAAAACGGTATTACATAGTGAATAATTTTCTATTTCTGGATCCGTTTTAGCGCAGCCATGATAAGATCAAGGTCCCCTGTGGGTTTTACTCACAAAGAACCCTGATAACGCCATCACAAATTGACGTCATACATTCTGGTATAGTCCTATGACCTAACTGGCGATGAACCAAATAATTATACTGTTATCTTCCAGAATTTTATCACGACAATTTTATATGCGTTTTTCCTGAAAGCGAAGTCTAAAAATAGATTTTAATTAGGTTTATGAAGATACACATATTTGTATACTTAAGTGAGTATTTCAGAAGACTAGAATTAAGGAATTCAAAAAGGAGTACAGACAGACAGCGGTTAAATAATATATACTAATATATAAAGCCGAAAATGTTGTTTGTTTATTTGTCTGTTTGCATTCATCTTTGGAACCAAACATCCGATTTCAAAAATTCTTTTTGTGTAAATTTTGAGGAAAATTATAGACTATATGGAATAACAGTATAATGCATACTCTTAGTAGTTAAAAATACACACTTTTTAAAAATAATTGTCAAAATTTACACTATTCTTCCTTGTCTATGTTGCTTATTAATGCATTAAAATTAAGTTTTTCTATACATAAGTTATCCAATAGAGTTAGATAACTAATATTTAAAAATAATATTTTCCATTCGACATCTTAATTTTTGTGTATTCAATACCCAAATTGAATGTATGAACATTAACAACATCCATTGGCCAATAGCTAAAGCAATTTGTGAGAAGTAGAGTTTTAGCTATTTTTCTAGCTCTATTTAATGGCAATCAACAATAAAAATAAATAAATAAGAAAATTCATAGTGTTACAAAAACTAAAAAATACACTTTCGTAACCAAAGGACACACTGTCAAAGTGGATAAATAAAACTCGATTTTATTGTTAGTCATTGAGAAGTTCCCATGACTGCCCCCCCCCCCCCCTCCTTCTCTACCATCATATCCTCGCGGTTACATTATGGATCAAAAGGACTTATTGAATCATGTCAAACATGCCCAAATATTAATATTTGTAATGATTGGTTTACTGGAGAAGTTTCTATAACTACAGCCTTCCTCCATCATCAGATCCTCATAGTTACAATATGTAACCAATGAACTCATTGAAACAAATTAAACAAGCCCCAAAATTTAAGAGTTATAACCGCTTCCTTCATTCACCATCGTATCAACTCGATGATACAATATTATCGTATTGTCATCAGAATTCCATAAGTTTTCAGAATCTCAAATCGATACATCAATTAGGAGTGGATAAAAAGTGAAAGGAAAGATTTGCTTACTATGTTAGGAAGTTACTGCCTAGTGAAAAACATATTTCAATAAATTAAATATATACTAAACCAACAAATGGTCTGTAAAACGTCCAAACACTTTGGAGCCGTAAGCGATTCAGGAGCTGCGAATTGAATAGTAAAATATTTCAAGACGTGGCACGGCGCCCAATTATACAACGTCAACGTACGAATAATTGAACATCTTGGGCAGACCTAAGATATTGACGAATATATCATCTTATTCCCAGACTTAAAATTAAAAAAAAATTTAATAAAACCAAAGAAATTAAAAAGAAGTATATACGTACGCTTTAGGAAGACTGTTAGCATAACATAGAGCATAACTAAAACTGAAACAAGCTAGTCGTATTTTACTGGCAATCTGCTATTCACTGAATCAATTACAGCGGACAGGAAAAACACTATCTATCCCCCGCTTTTCCAAAAACTTCCGTGTTATACCACTTCCACTCTCAGTAAAACAACCTCCGAGAGGAAGAAGAGAAAAATTACATCAACTAACTTTTTAATTTATTTATTGCTATTCAAAATAGTCTCCGTGGCACTCCATCGTTTCATTCAATGGAACCACTGATAGAAGCAGTCGATCCGGTCTTCCTTGGACTTCTCTTCCACAGCCTTTTCGCAAGCAGTCACCGGTACTTTGATGTTGGCGAAACGTATTCCTAGCAATTTATATTTTACTTTTAGGTACAAATATAAATCCCACAGTGAAAAATCGGGGCTATATGATGCCCATTACCTCTGCACCCGACGTAGTCAAATATTCGGTTATACCTCTGGCTGAGTCTACAGAAGCGTTGTCGTAACGAAGGAGGGTTTTACTGTAAAGCCACTCGGACTTTTTCCAAGACAACATGCAAACAATTACTGGTATACCAGTCGTGATACATATAATATCCAAATTATCCCGAAGTTGTAAAAACAAATGACAACTTCAAGAAAAGTAACTCAATGGATTACCAAAGAATTCGATTTTCGAAATATGAATTTGTGTTGTTATTACCATTATTACAAATAGACAGTTTTAAGAACTTTCAGTGTTACCCTTGTATCACTACAATACAATCCACGTAAACTTATTGGTGTTTCAGGAAAACAACATCTGTAAAAGGCTGTATTTTTTTTTAGTAAACCACCAGAAAGTCTGGCAGTCTATGAAGTTGGTAATAATAAATATTAAGGTGCCACCGTTACAGGCAAATTCAGCCAATCGATACTATACTGGACTGGAAGATTTAATCTAGTGAGAATGTTTACACAAAATTATATGGGAAATTAAATCTGATTGTATCATTTAAGAGACGGGCGCCCCGTGCGATCAGCTGTATGTACTAGTTGTTATGACGCTCAGCCCTGAACTCGTTAAATTTATGTGTGAACACTCTGTTACATCACAGTGAGCTAGATCGCTAAGACAGATGCTTTCAAACTATGGCCCGATATACAAATTAATTATTCACATTCGATCGCAAAAAATAGCGGACAAGTAGCAACTGTACCGCAAATTTCAATGAAGAACTACGCTGCTAAGGCATCCCATTTTTCATGTGACAACGTTTTATAACTGTTACAAAAAATACGAGGGAAGGGAGGGATTATTTACAGGAAAGAAAACTGGCAAGAGTGTTACACGCTAACAGTCGGCGGAGCGAGAGTGAGACAAACTATTTCAGTATTGCGCTTTACAGAGTACCTAAAGTGGGGAGGGAGCGACGAGACGCAAGTTTTTAAGCGCGTTTCAGTTCACTGTTGCTCGCCCTGTTAGTACTAAGTCACAGGCATCGTATAATTACAGTGAGACCAATCACAGTAAAACAATGTTTCAATACGATTTCAATGAGTGAATTGAACGAAATAAACCGATTACAGTGAGACAGTGTACCAATATGATATCATTGAATGAATTGAACGAAATATATACCAAACAAGTTTCGAATTTGGATGCGCATAATAATTACAAACACTTATCCAAGTTCGTCGTATCGTTATAAGAAGGTTCGAGGAGAGGTTGTCACGCACAAATCACAGTCGCGTTAACAAGATACGGTGAAGTCCCGGTTTTTTTACAGCGCTTTGTTTCTCAAAGTAAGACTAGTACTGCGTTGCGCCCCAGCGGTCTCCACTCGTGATTTTTAAAAAGAATTAAGGGATAATAATGGGACATCAGATAAACTATGAATATAGTGTACTTTAAAAAAATCTCGTTCTTTTATTAATATCCGTGATCTACGTCTTTAGTATTGTTAAGTTGACACCACACTTAAAAAATATCAATACTTAAAAAAATGTTTATATTATTATTTTCATAATTTTTTATTTAAATTAAAAAAGGTTCACTATAATAGGGGTCAATATATACAATTTTTAAAGTGCTATATATAATTATGATATTATCTTTAATATCTTTAATTTACTTTGTTCATTTCAGTGTAGTCACTCAAAAGAAACATAATAACTGAAGATAGCAAAATTATTCACCAAAATGTCCGTAGTTTCTTTCCACTTTAATTTTCTTCTGTTCCACCACCCTAGAACTGGTGATACCTTTAGCACACCCAAAATACCTGATAACACACCCAAAACATTTTTAAAATATTTTTTTTTTACATTTTTAAATGCTAGTTAAAGATGGCGGATTTTTTGCCAAAATTAAACTCCGAATTTAGGGATAGCAAAAGGAATGATCCGACCAAATTTTGTTTAATTTTATGGAAGTTATCGTATTACAGACACATACATACAAACAAGCGATCGGCCCTACCACTACTCAAAAGTACAACTTTGCTTCGCCCAATCTATATAGAGTTAATACCCTAGAAATATTTTCGCTGTTTGGAATAGAAGATTATAGTGTATAAAATCGTATGAAATTTAACCGAATTTATCTCAGATTATCTCGCTTTCTCATATAGCTTCCTCTTTCTTTGCTGGTCATGCAAGGTGGATATTTCGTAAAGTGCTTAAGGCTTTGAAAACTATCTCCTTTTACGATCAATGGCTAAATTTTGGTTTAACTTTAAAAATGTATATAATTTACTATTGGAATTCTACATTGAAATTACAACTGGACTTGAAGACCTTGTACTAGCTATGAAGAACAAATGGAGCTTGTACTAGCTATATATAATAATTACGAAGGCAACAATTGCTAGGATATAAACTCGCCTTATATTTTGATACAACAGGCGTATTTTTTCATTAGAGAAAGTATTTTTTTATTTAAAGATTTTTTTTATTTTAACTATTTTTAAAGTAACATCATACATGATAATACTTTAAAAATAGTTAAGTATTATCTAAAGAAGCTTTCGTTGATATTACTCGTAACATGAAAACTTTTATGGTTGATTGGAATCTCAGTACTTTTTTTTAAATATAGGACATTTACATTGGTGCTTTGATCAAAAAGAAATTGGCTGGTAGTATATTAATACAATATTGAATATAGAGGACTTAAATGAGAATAACAAAATATTTCCTATATTAATCTATTGTTTGATCCAAAACAACACGCGCGCAATATTAATGACATTTGTCAAAAGATTTATTAAACGTTTGGTTGGAAAATTAAGAGTAAATGAGATACATTACAAAATAGTTTTGGAGGAGTATATTTGACAAATAAAAAATGTTGTTCGATATAATTAATTTTATTTTCACAGACTTTTCCGACTACATCCCATGGAAGTGTACGAAAAATTTCATAATTTCCCTTCACATCTGTATTTGTGTTACCTATAAAGAAAATAATAAAGCAATAAATAAGAAAAATTATGAAACGGACTGGCTGACGCGGAATCGTAAAAAATGTACTTAAAAATCACGACAAAAATAAAGTTCACAATATTTGCTTTGACAAAATAATTATTAAAAATAACGTTTATTACCAAAATTATACTGTAAAATAAAGTCACTTGAAAATTTCGTTTTTTTACATCATTTTTGTATAGATTTCATATTGATTAATGTCATTCTAAATGCGTGTCATTAAGTCACAAAATATAAATTTCTTTGCATCAATTTATTTCAATCTTTCTCATTCCACGTATTAGAAGTAAGATTAAACGAAATATTAATATTCAAGAGAAATATGAAAAGAACCTAAATCATTCTTAACAACTTAAACGAAATATTGCACTTCCAAAATTTACTTCATAACATTTACACGCAAGTTTAGAACACCTGGCCCTCGTCTAAACTATAATATTAATGCGAATGTCGCGGCGGCTCTGTTGTGAAGCCGCATTGTGAAATGTTATGTTTATAGGTTCGACGGAAATAACTAACATCAGGGTCGCGGTCGGCGGTATCCACGGTGTGAGCACGTTAGATTACAAATTTCGGATATTGGCATAACACTAACGTAACCCCTCGCCGGTGTTTTATATTTATTTATATATATGCTAACTCTTCTTGCATCCGTTCGTGTGGGTGTTGGCTTAAATAGCATTCGAGCACAGAAGACAATGCTCCGTGGCTTGGATGTTCGCTTCATCTATATGCATATACGGTAACAAAGAACGTATCTATTATTCGTACTCGTGATTCTGTACATAAAAAGATTATATTTGAAGCGTATTTCCGTAAAAAAAATATCAAGTAACAGTTAGGCTCTTATAAACATTCGACGGTACATAATATTTCTAATTAAACTATTCACAAATATTAATGAATATTCACTTCATCTATATGTAAAAAGATAACAAAGAACGTGTCTATTATTCGTACAAGTGATTCTGTTCATAAAACAGAGTACATTTGAAACGTATTTCCGTAAAAGAAAGTATCAAGTAACAGTTAGGCTCTTATAAACATTCGACGGTACATAATATTTCTAATTAAACTATTCACAGATATTAATGAATATTCGCTTCATCTATATGTATATAGGATAAAAAAGAACGTATCTATTATTCGTACAAGTGATTCTGTACATAAAACAGAGTACATTTGAAGCGTATTTCCGTAAAAGAAAATATCAAGTAACAGTTAGGTTCTTATAAACATTTAATGGTACATAATATTTCTAATTAAACTATTTAGAAAAATTAATTTTTCACAACGTAAATATATTGCCTATTGTACCATTCACAGACGTAAAAATAAACTAATTGGAAAAATTTATAATTCGACATAGAAATAATTGATTTTTGGATTTTTCCCTTCACTTGTGCTGTAAAACCTCCAATTACGCCGACTTTCAAAATTATATTAATTTATCACAAGGTAAATATCTTACCTATCATCATCATCATCATCATCATCATCATCATCATATATATTAATACGCTAAGGTTAAGATGTAAATCTCCCGTTTTAGAAAAAACCTCACAACTAATCCACATAAATTATATATCATTTTATAGATAATTGCTTGCTCTACCGGCATCCACAACTAAAAAATTTATTATTGCTATTGTTTTTGCAAATTAATTAATTATTAAAATTATATACACAAAACAGCAATGCTGCCATCTAACGGCTCGACGTCAATACGATTGACGGTCGGTAAAATTTTTGTTTAATTTCAAATCCACTCACGTATAAATAAAGTGGCGCTTTAGCTCAATGCTTTTGATACTTGCGCCTCTATATGTCAATTTTAGTAAAATATTTGTTTGATCTGTCATCTGAGCTTCATAATGGAATAAAAACGTAATAAGCAGTGTGCAAAATTAGAAATGAATTGAATACCTGCAATCAATTTTGATTTATTAAATTGACTCTAAACACTCTGTTGTAACTAATATGACAGCTGTGAGTTCATTTTCTCATGTGTAAATATTTATAATCTCCCACGCAAATTGATATAATGCGAAGACTTAAAACAAAATAATTCGAAAAATGTATAATTCCACACAGAATTAGAAATAATTAATTTTTAAATTTTTCCCTTTACTTGTGCTGTAAAACCTCCCATTATACTGATTTTCTAGATTATATTAATTTATCACAACGTAAATATATTACCTATTATACCATTCAAAGACATAATTGGAAAAATTTATAATTCGACATAGAATTAGAAATAACTGATTCTTGAATTGTTCCCTTTACTTGTGCTATAAAACCTCCCATTATACCGACTTTCAAGATTATAAGTCGACCGAGTACCCTACAGGATATGATGATCAGTGTAAGACTATTGTATGAATAAAAAAATAGGTTTTGAAGGGCCATACTTATATTTTTGTTGTGAACCAAAAAACTTGAAATACTTTGTACTTAAAATATTATAGACCTCTTTCCAAGGACTCTTTTATAGGCCTCAGTATACGAAGTCGCTTCTGAAAACTAGGCTTTGACATGCAGACAGATGGAAGGACGGACAACCAATTAATCGTAGAAGAAATCCTTTTTTTCATTTTGATGGATAAAACCCTCAAAATGTAATTTTTGTTGAGAAGGCAACTTTGACAGTGATTTTGAGAATTTTTATCTAGTTCCTTAACATAGTCCGCTCGGTTTGATCAGGTCGGTATCATCTGTATGAACTACACTTGTGAGTTGAATTCTACTTGATGGATTTTGATGCTGTTCCATCGTGGTGTAGAGTGTTTATCCCAAAAGGCTTTGTGAATGTTATTGTACAATAACTAATCAGGTATAAGTTATTGTACAATATTTATTGTTTAGAGATTGAGGAAGAATAATTATTGCACACTAACTATATAGGTTACGGAGGTATTCTAATATTGTGATGAGAACCTTTACTAGAAGTTACGGAGGTATTCTAACATTGTGATGAGTACTTTTGCTATAGGTTACGGAGGTACTATGGATGCTGCGATGAGCAGAATTGAGTATTTGAATTACGTTACGAAATATATTACCTATTAAACGGAGTTTCATTTACGTTACGGAGGTATTCTAACATTGTAATGAGAACTGCTATGGATACTGCGATTAGCAGAAGTTAGTATTTGAATTACATTACGGAATATATCACCTATTATACGGAGTTTCATTTACGTTACGGAGGTATTCTAATATTGTAATGAGAACTGCTATGGATACTGCGATGAGCAGAAGTTAGTATTTGAATTACGTTACGAAATATATTACCTATTATGCGGAGTTTCATTTACGTTACGGAGGTATTCTAATATTGTAATGAGAACTGCTATGGATACTGCGATGAGCAGAAGTTAGTATTTGAATTACGTTACGAAATATATTACCTATTATACGGAGTTTCATTTACATTACGGAGGTATTCTAATGTTGTAATGAGAACTGCTATGGGTACTGCGATGAGCAGAAGTTAGTATTTGAATTACGTTACGAAATATATTACCTATTATACGGAGTTTCATTTACGTTACGGAGGTATTCTAATATTGTGATGAGAACCTTTGCTAGAGGTTACAGAGGTATTCTAATATTGTGATGAGAACCTTTGCTAGAGGTTACGGAGTTATTCTAATGTTGTGATGAGAACTGCTATGGATCCTGCGATGAGCAGAAGTTAGTATTTTAATTACATTACGAAATATGTTACCTATTATACGGAGTTTCATTTACGTTACGGAGATATTCTAACATTGTGACGAGAATTGCTATGGATGAGCAGAAGTTATTATGGTTTTAAAAAAATATCAGAAAAAAGAAAAGGCACTTCTGACTTTCTTCGTGACGAAGTACAGTTGAATGTTTTCTTTACTGTAGTTGTAAATAGCGATACAGTCATACACGTTTCTGTAATTTCGAATTTATATATCCACCACAAGTACCGACCGATTTTACAGCATCGTCTCACGCAACGAACATCGAGCGATGGTCGTTACAATTTTTTTCATGACCACAATAAGTCATTGAACTTTCAGCGTTATTTTACTATTATGTATAGTATACTCATTACTTGCGCCCCAATTTCTAAATATAATAGTAACAACATAGTTACTGGTAAATATTGAGGGTACCGTGACGCTTTTAACATAGCTCTTAACTTAGGCGGTTATCTTATCAGTACAGAATAAGATTCATATATACCTGACTTTTCACTAAGATTTTCTTTAAAACCCTAGGGTTTTATTTCAAACTTTTTAATTTATAAATTTACTGCAAACTTTTAATTTCTATATGTATTGCGAAGTTTTAATTTCTATATGTATTGCGAACTTTTAATTTCTAAATTGATTGAATAACCTATTGATTCACCTTGCTTTTCAGGTCTAATTAGTATAGATCAGGGGTGACCAACATAATTGTGTGGAGGGCCAGGTTTATTATTTTAGAAATCGTAGCGGGCCAATAGTACAGTGAACTTTAAATGTAAAGAAAACAGTCATTTTAATTTTTCAATATTAATAATTTATTAAAAAAATAAAGCCTCAGGTTTACAATTTTTTTCGACTAGCATAGTGCAACTAACATATGTATATTTTGAATGAATATTTGCTCAATATTCTATTGATGTTTTTAAAGTTTTAACTAGTTCGCGGGCCCGATGCAAGACCTTTGCGGGCCGCATCGTGGTCCGGGGGCCGTATGTTGAACGGACCTGGTATAGGTATTCTTATGGTTACGGCACGAACGCCTTCGAGATTTACTGGAATTAATTCATATTTTTCAGGTTACTTTTCAGGTTCCGTACCGCAAAAGCAAAAACAGAACCGTTATAATGTAACTCGCGTGTCTGGCTGTCTGTCCGTCACAGACTATTTTTCTCAAAAACCTTTTTTTGGAATTCGGCGTGATAATTGATCATATTAAACTGTATATTTTGCAGTAGCTAACTAGTTTGATCGCTAATTTTAATTGAAAATTCCAAACTTATTCAAAACGCATGACAACACGCACGTGCGACATTCTTTATAAACTAACTTGCCAAGAGCGAATCGGACTCGTGTACGAAGAGTTCCGTACCACAAAACAATGTTAAACTTATAAGTCTGTATTTCTAAAAATAATGTGAAAAACAACGTTATTGCTGTGATCAGTACCGAAAACATACGACATCTCAAAGACTACACCAAATATCTTATTCAAACCAATTTTCGTTGAAAGTTTATGTGAATTTTTTTCACATAAACTTTCAACTTTACCTTAATTTTTTTCAGAATTTTTCACATGTTAGTTGGAAAATCAGATGGAGGGGGGCACTTTTTAATATTTTAGAAGCGCATATCTCACCAATTATTAACTTAAATAAAAGTTATTTTGGAATTTATATTTTTTTTCATCCCTCAGTTACATGTATGGAGTGCCACCCCTAATACTTATTATTTTTTATATTGCAAAGCGGTTCATACAAGACACCTACCATAGTTTAATCTATGTGGTGCCAATAGTCTCCGAGAAAAATGGCTGTGATAGATAGATATATGAGATAGAGAAAAGAACAAACAGACAAAGGGACAGGACGAAATTATAAGGGTTCGGTTTTTGCCATTAGGCTAGGGAACCCTAAAAATTATGAGTAAGACAAATAATTCAAGCTTGTCTATCAACCGTCAAAGTCGAAGGAATCAAGGCACATCTCGAGACACCTGGAAATAATCTGTTTTTAGGGAAACGGACGTAATTGGACTGACGTGAGGGCAGCTCCGGTAGGTGGCCAAAAACCGGGTTCATTGGCGAAAGCTACCGGAAGCACTTTATTCCACGATACTCCAGGAGACATAGGACGTAACTAACTTACACGTACCCAACAGAATATATTAAATGTGCGGTAGGCATTATAAGTTATACAGTCCATATGCCTTTAGTACGAGAAGGTGGTTCCACTGACAAAAAATAAATTTAAATTACAATATTATTATATACGAACGATCAATGTATCGATAACAAATCCTCCATCTGTTCACTATCATAGCTACCAAGCCCTCTTTGTTCTCACGCATTACACATTTGGTTTCGATTACATAGCACCACACGGTACTTTTACATATGCTAATATAGGGTTACCGTCTATTTAAAAATTTAACAATTTTCAAACAAAAAATATAGGGTTACCCTATATTTTTAGACAAGCTTAAAAACCTATACTTATGTTTCGATAAATACGTAATATATTTGCTTATTTAAAAAAGAAAATGGAAAGAGGCTCAGTAGCAATTATGTCACAACTTTTGACGTAGAACAAAACCACTACTGCAACTCTTTTAATAAAGTTTATCAAATTAGCAATAGATGGCGTTAGCTTCTTACAATTTTATATGGTTCTTCTATAGGTGAACGCAACGTACAAAATCATGTGAAAATATAAGTAAACATTGTAATATTACTGTATCAAAATGTTAAGAGTTTAGTCTAACTATTTGTATATTAATAGTGTTGTCACCAGTAGTGTTGTCACAGGATACTGTTATCTTTTAAAAAAAATCTAGGATCGTCAGGCCTGTGGTGGTAGTATTCGCATACCAGTTTCTCGCATAATCTAATTTTTTATTCATCCGACTTAGCAATTTTTTACATTAATTGGGCATTAGACCCTTCAAATGTGCCCTTTTCAAAATTACGACACAAAAAATAATTTTTTATTCATCAGACTTTGAAATTTTGATATTAATTGGGAATTGGAGAGTCTTCAAATGTGACCTTTCCAAAATTACGAAAGTTTGATATTAATTGGGAATTGAAGAGTCTTCTCACATGTGAGCCTATAAAAATTACAATAAAAAAATAATTGTTGATTTATCAGACTCAGAAAGTTTTTTATTAAGTGGGAATTGGAGAGTCGGCAAATATGAATTTTCAAAATCACAACACAAAAAATAATTTCTGATTCATCAGACTTAGAAATTTAATATTAGTTGGGAATTTAAGAGCCTTCAAATGTGAGCCTTTCAATATTACAATACAAAAATAACTTTTGATTCATCAGACTCAGAAAATTTGATATTAATTTGATATTGGAGCCCCAAAACTTTCAAAATAACAACACAAAAAATAGTTTTCGATAAATCAGAATCAGAGGGTTTGAAATTAATTAGAAATTGGAGTCTTCAAATATGAGCTTTTCAAAATTACAACACAAAAAATAATTTCCGATTCATCACACTTAGAAATTTTGATATTAATTGGATATCAGAGTCTTCAAATGTGAGCTTTTCAAAATAATAACACAAAAATAATTTTCGATTCATCAGACTTGGACATTTTAATATTAATTGAGAATTGAAGTCTTCAAATGTGAGCGTTTCAAAATTACGATACAAAAAATAATTTTTCATTCATCGAACTTCAAAAGTTTGATATTAATTGGAAATTGGAGTCTTCACATGTGAGCCTATAAAAATTACAATAAAAAAACATCTCTAATTCATCAGACTCAAAAAGTTTGATATTAATTGGGTCTTTAAGAGTCTTCAAATACGAGCTTTTCAAAATTACAATACAAAAATAATTTCTGATTCATCAGACTTAGAAATTTTGATATTAATTGGAAATTGGAGTCTTCAAATGTGAGCTTTTCAAAATTATAAAAAAAAAATAATTTTTTATTCATCTGACTTGATATTAATTGGGAATTGGAGAGTCTTCAAGTGTGAGCTTTCAAAAGTACAACGTAAAAAATAATTTCTGATTCACCACACTCAGAAATTTTGATATTAATTAGGTATAGGAGAGTCTTCACATGTGAGCTTTTCAAAATTATAATACAAAAATAAATTTCGAGTCATCAGACTTGGAAATTTTGATATCAATTGGAAATTGAAGAGTGAGCTTTTCAAAATACAACCCAAAAATTAATTTTAGATTCATCAGACTGAGAAATTTTATATTAATTGGTAATTGAGGAGCCTTCAAACACGAGCCTTTTAAAATAACATTATAGAAAATAAAAATATGTAGGCCTTAATTCTATATTCTTAATAATTATTTTTTTCAGGAAACCTTTGGTGGCATCTCATTCTCTAAAAGAAAAAAATTCTTATTCAAATATGATTTTACGTATTTGTATTTTCCATCTAAAGCACCTACATCTGACACATTTATTAGCAAATCCATAAATATATAATAGACCCAAATAAATAAAGGAATTTATCCTTCCCATGGGTACATATCATCTTATGGAGAACACTATCATCATGTTGTTCTCCGTAAGATGATATGTGTCCACATCGTACCTTTATGAAACGTCTGAACACCCAAGTGAACTCAATAAACGTAACTCACCAATGCATCTATCCTACTTCAAAAGACCTTGTTTTTGCAAAGTAAACAATACAACTCTTAACACATAAACTCCCGATAATGTTAGAGGGACCGCTCGCTCCCACCTGGCATGGTGCCAAGATCCCAGTCTTCAATGGAGTCACTAGATTCACTTAGGTACCACGAACACCTACCCCAGACGCGATTAACATTATAACTCTTAAAGTAATACAAATTAGGTATTATAATTTCAGCAAAAACAAGAGAAATTGAAAAAAATGTTAAAATTGTAAAAATATTCAAAATTTCAGCGAAGTAAGCGACCGGATGACATTAAAATCGATCGTGTTTCCAGATATACGTATAATTTTCCTTTTTCAGTCAAGTCCAAGATATTTAGTTCTGGCCACATTTTTAAGAATACAACTTGCGTAAAAAGCGAAAAAAGACGAAGGCAGACAAGACATTTCAACAATCACAATGAAGTCATATATATAAATATATCAATCGTCTCGTATAAGAACCAATCACCTCTCACTGGCCACACGTAAATATAATATACTTAAACTTCTGTTTATTGGCAACCAATGCATCGACTTCAGACTCGTAAAAAAATAACACTGTCAAATAAAAAGTGACATTAAATGTGTCAAACTGTCATATCCAATTTTAGGATTCTGTTCCCAAAAAGTCCGTACGGAACCCTTTTGTCGTGGCAATGATGTCTGCAGGTCCGTTCGTCTGTCCGTCCGACAGAGGCGTCTAATTCCTAAACGAAACAAGATAGGGACATTTATACACGCACGATATGTACGTAACTTGGCCCAAAAATGACATTTAATATGACTGCAAATTATATTCCGAAAGGGTTCCCAAAGACGAAATTTGTTTTCCACATAAGCAAGTGGGATATCGTTGAAAGAACTCTTTAAGTGGATAACAAATTAGTTTTTAATTTTATTTTTGCTACGAAGCAACAACTTGTTAAAACATCAAAGCTCCCATTTTTAAATTAATTCTGTTACCATGTCTATTTCAAAAACGGCATTACGTAGGAAGCTGCAGTGTGGTTCCAATATTTCTCATTTACTGCATTTAAACAGCTAATAGTAGAACGAGCTAAATATTAAAATAGTAGAAAATTTAAAACTAAAGTATTTTTGAGAAATACTCGATATTCTTACGACTATGAATGATATACCAGACGATAAATTTGTATACAGAAAAATAAATTTATATTTGCAAATAGAAACGAAAGTAACTTGGAGTAAAATTCAAAGTAATGCTCCAGATCATTTCCAATGGTGAACTTACTAAATCTTCAGTCAAGTCCGAACTATAATTATTCTCATGAAAATAGAATGGCATTTTTCTCAAGTTTTCACTTACAATTGAATTAGCTTTATTCTATAAAAATATTTATTATAAAGTTATTGATAATATTTTTCTAAATAATTTCGCAATTAAAATGTGCCTTTTTAGGGGTCCGTACCTCAAAGCAGAACAACGGAACCCTCAGAAGATCACTCATGTGACTGTCCTGTCTATCCGTCTGAAGAACCAATTTTCTTAAAAACCTTGCGACGTAGAAGCTTGAAATTTAGCTATTTTTTTTTAAATACTCATGTAAGAATTAAAGATATACTAAATGAATAACGTGTGTATCCTTTGAAAGGGCTTGTTGTAAGGAATACAAATATATCTTTTTCATTATTTTTAACTGCTTATTTAAAAAGACATAAAAATATCCACCCTATACTTCAGAAACCTTCGAAACAAAAATCATGAATAAATCGGGATTGGTGAAATCAGACTAGAAGGTTACAGGAAAACTATAGCGAATATCCTAGATCTTATAATTTTTTAAATACATGCACCCTATTTTTACGCCTGTGACAGATATAGTATGCGAAATATTTACGTTATGAAAGATTAATATTTGTAAATAGTTTAACAGAAATATTTTGCAACCCTTAAATGTTTATAAGTGCATAAACATACGCATAAGCCTCATATTGCGACTTCTACTCCTGCTTGTTCAAGTTAGAATCGACTATAGAAAGGACATTTTTTGTCGACTGTTTCGCTATATAAATGGTTTGTGACTATCCAATTTCTACTAATAAAAACACGTTTTTTGAAGCACCGTTTATTACACGCTACCTACGTTCGATAGCTTAATACTGTATATTAAAAAGTGATCAGTGATCATGCTAATACCACAAACAGTTTTCTAGCAGCCCTAACGCGCTCATGGGTTTGTAATTGCTAGCTGAGGATTCAAGAGCAAAATTGTGTATTTGACTAAACTTATTTATATCATTAATCATAATTTCAAGGTACAAGCTGATGAAGAGTGAAAAAAATGTTTAATAATCTTAAAAATTGACCAAGTTATAAAAGTTTAAATTTAACCTTTAGAGAAGGACAGCAATACTGTGCTGTGAGGTCATTTTTAATATTGTACATTATATTCTACGAGAGGAAAAGAGACAGGGATATACACAACTCTATCCGTATCTTCAAATTTAGAAGCCTACAACAGGCTTATTTTTCGATCAATTTTTGAATTGTTTTCAAGACTGGTTTTTAATTAACTTATATTTCACAATATTTAACGAAAAATATCAAAATTTAGAATGAGTCAACTACCGTATTATGTGCAGACAAAATTTTCTTCTTTTTAAATACTTTTCTTGAGTCTAGCAATTGGTTCACAAATAATGAGTTTCACAGTTTTGCTGTTCATGGAATGAATAGGAGATGAATCATATCATACGGGATGAAACATCAGCTGCATAACTTGTCAATATGTATACGCATAATTATAAAAAATCAGTGCTCTAATGCACCAGCGCCTTTAAACCCCGCACCGTATGAGTTGCTACGTGCGGATAGCTACACTAGCGATTGATAGTTTAATCCAACATGACGAACGCAAACAAATATCCAAGGTTGAATTAAGTAAACCATCAGCTACTAGGTATTTGTACTATAAATTTAAACCACAGTTACATTAAACGGTTTACGGGAGAGCATGAATTTTTTTTTTAAGTTTAATTATGTTAGATTCAAGATTATATAAAGTTTAATACTTAGTCGTTCGGATCTCTTTCAGTCTCACCCCTCAATAAATCTGGACTTGTTTATTTTAAATCATTAGGGAGAAGTTTCATAACAGATTTGAGGATTTGTTTTCCACAGAATTAAATTTATAGAATAATAACGCCTGTGAAAGATATCTTTAACAGACGGAAAAAATTAAAAGAGAATATCAACTAACAAATTTGACATATGAAAAAGACACCTCTTTCTCGTTGTTAAGTCGACAATGGACTAATTATACGTGTGTATATTTTTTCGATTATTATTAAACGTGGTAGACTCTATTTTCTTTCCAAAAAAATGAATACTTATTTCGGATGTCTAATACAATTTTAACTAACTACTTACTTCATAGATGGTGTTATGAATGATTTACAGTTAATAAGTTTAACATTTACTCAAAGTGCTAATAGATGGCGTTATGATATTACATATGGATATAGGTAGTAATGATAGATTATGATACTTCATTTACGGTAGTAACGATACCATCAACACGCAGTTCCAACGCACAACGTTTAATTTTTATTCAAAAACTTTAAATTTGCTAGTGTTAGATTATTTTAGATTAAGACTTTATGGGATGGAGACACGTGAACGATACAATTACACGTAGATATTGTTGCTTCAGCTGCTCGGATAACAAATGTTAAGAAATAATACAAAATAATAATGAACAAAATATTGTATATTACAAAATATTCTTTAAACATGACTTTCATAATGTTGCCTTCAACTAGAGATTAATTGTTATCATTTTGTTTCGTCATAGCTATCATCTTTACGATCCTAACAAAATGTTCCAACCCTGTTTATAAAAACGGGGTCAGAAAATCACTTAAGTGATAATTTCGAAAATCCACGGATGCATTTGAAAAGTCCATCCCTAAGTGGCTTTTCATACAGCAAAACTATCAATTTTGATTAAGATGAGTAGATGAAGTTTAAGTGATAATTTCGAAAATCCACGCATACATTTGAAAAGTCCATGTCTAAGTGGCTTTTGATACAACACACTATCAATATGATTAATATGAGTAGATGAAGCTTGAGTGATAATTTCGAAAATCCACGGATGCATTTGAAAAGTCGATCCCTAAGTGGCTTTTGATACCAGCAAACTATCAATTATGATTGATATGAGTAGATGAAGCTTAAGTGATAATTTTGGAAATCCACGGATGCATTTGAAAAGTCCATCCCTAAGTGGCTTTTGTCAACAATCAATTTTGATTAATATGAGTAGATGAAGCTTAAATGATAATTTCGAAAATCCATGCATATATTTGAAAAGTCCATCTCTAAGTGGCTTTTGATGCAGCAAACTATCGATTTTTATTAATGTGAGTAAATGAAGCTTATGTGATAATTTCGGAAATCCACGGATGCCTTTAAAAAGTCCATCCCTAAGTGGCTTTTGATACAGCAAAATATTATGATTAATATGAGTAGATGAAGCTTGAGTGATAATTTCGAAAATCCATGGATGCATTTGAAAAGTCCATCCCTAAGTGGCTTTTGATACAGCAAACTATCAATTATGATTGATATGAGTAGATGAAGCTTAAGTGATAATTTTGGAAATCCACGGTTGCATTTTAACAGTCGATCCCTAAGGGATTTTAATACGGCAAACTATCAATTTTGATTACTAGGGTAGATGAAGCATATGAACATTCGTATGTTGCTTTAAATTTTTAAAATAATTTAATTTTAAATTTTTTCTTTACAATTTTGATGTGGCACATTAGTGTATATATATATATATATATATAATACTCTGCATATCAATTGTATATTCTAATATATCCACATATCTACATATTAATACGTAAAGAGCAAAATTTGTACACCTTATTAAGCATATGCCCATATGCTTAATAAAGGGTACAAAGTTTGCACGGAGGAGTGTTATATTTGGCATAGTTAAAGTTTATATGGAGAAGTGCAGAAAGCTAAAATTTATATATAATATGTATCACAAACACATTAAATTATATATAAAACATAAATTCAAAGTTTCATTGTTTACGCTCAACAATAAACGTTTCATTGTTTACATTCATACTATCTGTGTCAAATACACCATAATCTGTGGTCGAACAGTCGCACAGAGTAGAGATTGTCGCCAAAAAATTATAAAAGATTTGAATAAGTTTGGAGCTGTGAATTTTGTGTGATTTCAAATGTTCCTTTTCCAACAGTCTATGAAGTGGACGTCAAGGCAAAAAGCGTTTATTTTATATTTGGCGTAGTAGATATCATAGGTATTGCAGGGAATTAAGGAAAACCACACACGCCATTGACATATTTATACATGCTCTCAGCTGACATAATAGAATAAAATTAAAAAGTATGGTATGATTATGCACGTGCGTGCGTGCGTGCGTGCGTGCGTGCGTGCATGCATGCGTGTGTCTGTATCAACAAGTGTTAACTGCAAAACGGCTGTGTCGGTGATGCCAATAGCATAAGTGCACAAGTCAAGCTAATCACCTTTTGTCGATAACATTTGGCATTATTTAAATTTCAGTATTGAATTGAATTTGCCATTGTTTCTCACCTTATTTTCAAGAAAACACAGTACATACTGTTTTGCTTGTATGTTTGTACATGTTATTTGCTTATAAATTATCATTATTATAAAACTGAAAGAACCATTGCCAAATTGTGTCGTACAAAATAAACTGAAATACTCGTTTTCGCAAATCCATAGCTCAAATTAGAGTACCAAATCTTACAACACTCAAATGTGGATTCAAATAAGCAATGGCATCAGAACTTGCCATTTATTTCACGACAATTCATTGCTCATATTTAGCATCAAATTCTGCGAGAAAAATCAATTTTCGCACGAAAAACATACGCGTGGTTTAAACGCGTTTGATTTCGTTCGCTTTTCGTAGCTCCCGATTTAAGTGTAGCACCGTTCCCGCTATCTTAGTATATACACTACGAGTATATACCACGCTTATATACACTTTTATTAAGTATATACACTGTACGCCACGCGTATATTCTATGTTTTAGCTGCATTGGCGTACTACTGTTCGCTATATTTGTTATGCTGGGACGCACGTACGGAGAAGGCGTGTAGCTTGTGTACACTCGTTGAATGAATATGTTTATTCCTCGGATCAAGGATTTTAAATCAACGGAGGAATGTTCGTTTGAAATGGATACCTTGCTTGACTGTAAGAGTTATCCGGTTTCGGTTGCGGAAATCGTAACGAAAAACTATCGAAACGAACGACACGTGGAATAATAAAAAAGATAGGTACCAACATACAAAAACAATTGGCCATTGCGATATCCGGTACGCGAAGTTTTTAGTTCTTTTAACATACCACACCTATTTTTCTAGCGTAACGCATAAATTATAATTTTGAGGCGTCAGATTTATTTTCCCATTGTTGTCATTCCAACGACCGGCGTTATAAATGCCCTAACGAGGTAAATCTACAGGGTCAATCACTTCAGAATTCCGGGGAAACGAATTCTAGCGAGACCCTAAAAACGAACAAAGAAGCCTAAACATATAAAGAAAAATGTTCTAATTTATTTGTTTTTTGTTTCAAAATAAAGTAAAATTTAAAAATTATGTATACAAATGCGAAAACGACGATAAAAGAAATTGAATATTAGTATAAATATAAAAAACATCTGAATAAATAAAATTTCTCGGAATTTACTAATGTAAGTATATTTAGCCTTTTCCATATTTTTTTTATTTTTTTACTTTCCTATATTTTAATTTTAATACTTTTGATATAATCGATATATATATATATATATATATATATATATATATATATATATATATATATATACAGTATTTAAAAAAATATTGGATGACAAAAATCCAAAACAAAAAAGGTATCTTCATAAATAGGTGTATATTATAACAATGTGACTTTTAAATGTGTAGCCATTGCCAAAATTAATTAAAAATAAACATTGAATACATTAAATGAAACTACGTGATGTAGTATTATTTCTACTTTCTGTATCACAATTCTTGATCACGGCCTAGGTTTCGTTGTATTACAACTCCTTGGGTGGGTTATTAGCAAAGATTCTATGCTACTAGAAATGTTTCCTAATAACCCATCTGAAGATGTTGTAATCCACGGAAACCTAGGTCGTGGTAAAGAACTTAAAGAAAGTAGAAATAATACTACATCGTATAGTTTCATTTAATTGTAAAAATAAACAACTGAAATTGATATTTGTTCTGATGTTGTGAAAATTAATGTCTTTTTGGGTCTTTACGTGCCATTTTCGACGATCCCATTGGTTTTGCGAGTTTCATTGATTAGTATGTTACATCTGTCTACAGAAAATATAAAAGAGTATATTCGACATTTTCTTGCATGATGATTTTTCATTAAATTAATTGCGATGTTTCTCTAAATTAATCGCGAGAGAACTTTCATGTTCATTTTCACAGAGAAAAATTAATTTACTCTGAACTGACCTTATAAACCTACGAGGTACATAAAATTGCACACCGCGCATTAATAATATTACGGATCCAAAACTAACGCAATCTCTATGAAAGATGGCTGCCGAGAGTGTGAGAGTATTCATTGTATCAAAGCTACTATAGTTTTGATAACCATCAACATATTTCGGTTATTCTCGGTGCACAGAACATTCTCCAAAAGGTTTACCCCTTCTCAAATGCATAAATATTAAAACTTCCATGTCGCATGTTGACTTGGCTCATTCCCATCTTTATTTAACTAAAACCTTTTGCGACCTTTCAACATTCCACATACCAATTAGCTCTTAACAAATCAGCTGCAACTTAAACCGAACCAAGCAAACCCTTCGGTAGATAGTTTCCGCACGCAACATCATAAACCATACGCCCTCTGATCAGATCGTTACGATCGACATAACGGCCGTTCCAACTCAGTTTTATGGATCAGTTCAATTAGGGGCATTAGATGTCCGGATCGACTACACGATCACAGGGATGCACGGATTGGGTCTGTCTGAATTCTCATATTTTTGGGAATTGGCATCTGATATCTCTAATTTTGTTTATAAGAAAAAATGAAGAGTTAAAACGAAAAAATCACTAAAATATGATCAATTGTGAACCACCAAAAACTCCGCAATCGCATTTTTGAAGCAGTCTACGGAAGAGAATAAAAAGCATGTAAGCTCATCGCACAGAACGCAATACCCGAGATAAACAGCGAAAGAGCATACTAAAGTCTATTACCCTACAAATTGTGCAACGTTACTTAACATTATAGGTAGAGGGAAAATAGAAAATGTAGAAAAAAGTAGTAAAACGTTATCAAGGCAGATTTATATACATGATCATAAATCAACAAATCTTAAAGAAAACGCATGATCAAATGTGACTACCCGTTAAGAATGAAGGAATTTTCATCTGCCCATATGCGTGGAATAAATTAACTGGGGAAATGAGGCATGATGGTCTTAAATACGGCACAAAGTGAAACTGACAAGTCTTAAGTAAAATGAACTTGATTTTGTGATACAAAATGAATGGTAAGGTCATTTAGGTATTACAACAATTTTCGTCAGATTTTGAAAACAGACTAAAATCGTCTCTTTCCATGTACCAACCGAAGCATCTTGTCAAAAACCACATGACGAACGATCCTTAGACTTTCAGTAACTAATACTTCCTTCAAACTGTTATTTTTTCTGCTTATTCACCAGTCTCTAACTGCTTTCCTTCATCACGTCTCCTTTCACGCTTTTCGAACATATTTTTACACATGTATCTGGTTCGCGGCAGAACAGATCCAACAAAAATATGATGATATACATCCGGTAGACGTTATCTCTAGGCAATAACACATCTCACGAGTGGCAGGTCAGGTACAACGGTCGTAAATCTAGTTATAAATCTATTACCGGCTTCGTGATGTACGCGCGGACGGAGTTATGGAACTGAGATGAAAGAACAAGGAACCGATTAGTTGGTCAGGAATTTGGCTTTTTTACTAATATGAAACCACAATTAACGCACAATCTTGGGTTCAATTGAATCGCCTTTTAGCTGAGGCGTCGATGGTCAAGGATTCGTACACAATGTTAAGTGTGTAACTTCGGTTTATCAGTTGCTTGGTCACATTCTCAAGTGTTTAACTTCTTTCAGTTTAACAGTCAGTTGGTATTCAAATTCAAATATTCTCCATCGATAGAGAAGGCACGTACTAATCTAATATGGGTATTTTAGAAACCGCCTCCGTGTTTGCTATGCATTAGTTTTTAGGCCGCGGTTTCTTCCGAATGAACTTCTTTGTGTACTAAATGTTTAGCAACAGTTGTCAATGATTAACCATGTTAATATTAAGTGGCCCACTAATAAACCCGAAATCTCGGTTCTTTAGCGCAAGCTCGCGTTCACTGAACACAATATTTCCACATTTTTCTCTAAAGCATGAATTTATTTTTCTATTGAAAATTGAAAGCATGAGAGTAGTTCTGCAAGTAAGGCTACTCTCGTCCCTATAAAGGCATGGGAGCTAAACCTTTACTTGCGAGGTAAACCTAAACCAGGTTTTAGACACAAATTTCGCACAGTAATTATGTGCGACGTTTTGTGCTTCAGGCATAAGCCGTGCGCAGAAGCTTAACGTGGCTTACGTCAATTAAATTTTTTTTTGCTTCGATCAATTTAATTTTTCAATAAAAAAAATTTATGTCAGAGACCGCCTTGGGTATGAATTATTGCGGTAGTAAAGATTTTGTTCTATACATCTCTGGAGCCAACACTTGGTGAAGTCATAAAAGAGTAAAGTTCACCGATCGATGTTGCTTCGCTCAATTTTCCTCTTAGGCCTAACACGTGCTGTGATTAAATGCACGCGGTTTCGAACCATTGAAAAATATGAAGTACGGTTTTCTATACGAGTGCACGCACTAACGTTTTTTTTTCAGTGACTGATGTAACTTACTACATTTGGGAAGCGGTTCGAAAACGCGCAATATTTTTTATCCGTTAGTAATCGTTGGTGGTGCATGCACAGCGGTTAACCGCGCGCGGCTTTTAATTCATTATCGGCTCGGTGAGCGCAGCAATGAGTTGTGTTTGCAGTGGGACGATTTTTGACGAGTCAGAAGATATATACGATAAGTTATATCGTCTGACTCGTCAAAATTTTCGATCGACATTTTGTTGTAGTCAAAAAATGTATCGTGATGCAATCGCACGTCATTGTATCCTTTCAAATGTATTTTTATCAGTTAGTGAATGTACCCAATAAATATGGTCATTGTATACTTTACAAAAGTAAACTTTCAAATGTCTTTTCATCAGTTAGTGAATGTACCCAGTGAATATGGTCATTGTATACTTTACAAAAGTATCCTTTCAAATGTATTTTTATCAGTTAGTGAATGTACCCAGTAAATATGGTCATTGTATACTGTACAAAAGTATCCTTTCAAATGTCTTTTTATCAGTTAGTGAATGTACCCAGTAAATATGGTCATTGTATACTTTACAAAAGTATCCTTTCAAATGTCTTTTTATCAGTTAGTGAATGTACCCAGTAAATATGGTCATTGTATACTTTACAAAAGTATCATTTCAAATGTCTTTTTATCAGTTAGTGAATGTACCCAGTAAATATGGTAACGGCGTTATTTACGTTTTCCATTTTTTATAATCAAAACCACAACACATTTATTACCCTCACTAAAATACTTGTATATCGTATAACTCTCGGAAGTACGATAAAACCTACACCGCTCCCCTACAATAAACTCATTAACATAATCAGTGGGAAAACCCACACAAACCCGGCTTCCGCTATTGTTTTGAAACATATAAATGCTGTTGGATGTTCCTAAGAGTTAATCCTTGCTAATAGCCCACCTGAAGATGTAATACAACGAAACCTAGGTCGTAGTAAAGAACTTAAAGAAAGTAGAAATAATACAACATGACGTAGCTTCATTTAATTGTGAATAATGAATTTCTACAAAATTAACACCATATATATTCAATATTTAACTGTTGTGCTAGATCTTTAAACGTAATTCATGAAGCAAGAGCACTTTAAGTTCTCTTGGTGAAATGTCTATATTTTGTTTGCCCTTTACTCGCCGAAACTCAGTTGCTAACTAAATAGAAAGTCGGACACCACGCTCTTTATATATCTTAACGAAAATGTCCGAGAATTTTCTATAACATTTCAAATTCCAAATCGCTAAAATAATGCGACAAATTTATTAGTTGCTAACATAAAAATACAGTAGATCAAACATACCTCTTTCCTAGACTTTAAATAATACTTTAACTATTTCAATAAATTAGATTGATTTAATAATGTTTATGTCTGTATGAAAGTACAAACACGCATATATACATAATTCCTCAATCCTAAAAAATCAATGTACTGATATTTTAACACTGCTTCCAACGAGTTCTAACAGATGGCGCTAGGCGTAAATTTTTTGACCTATCGAAACCGACTGCATATTAAGTAGTACATGTGAACGTAGTTGAGCGGGAAAAATTTTGCACAGGAATTCTGTCCAGCGTTTTGTGCTTGAGGCTCCACCGTAATCCGTGCGCAGTAACATGTCTCTTCAGGTCCATATCCGCCTAAACATCGCAGTTGCTCGTAAATCCACTGACGCACTAACGACCTACATTACGCCCAAGTACTCGCGCATCCATCATACGATACAATGCTACCGCGAGCATACCAGCTTCCGCGTTCTAAACAATTTTTATCTAACTCCTTGAAGATGGAAAAAGAAATCGTGGAAATTTTCGACTATCTGTCATCGTGGTTAACTTTTGTCAGGGCTGTCAACTGTCTGTCATAGTTCTTACTAAGTTTCAAATTTTCCAACTAATTCAAGGCTTTGAATTAATTAATATCTCTAATATTTTATTTTTACACGAATTTTAAATACTATTTTCACAAATTTGTTGGACAGCTCTCACAATGAAATAGTGAAGTTACCCCTTTGATGTTTTGTGTTCTACCCAGTAGGAGGCGTTTAGAATTAAACGGACAATATACCGACTACCGAAGCTAAATAAGTGATTTTCTTAATAAACGGTATGATGCTTAGTGTTTTCCACCTGTTCAATATAAAGAAATTAAGTTAAACGATCAATATACTGATACCGAAGCTAAGTAAGTCATTTTTATAATAAATGGTATGATGCTTAGTGTTTTCCACCTGTTCAATATAAAGAAATTAAGTTAAACGATCAATATACTGATACCGAAGCTAAGTAAGTCATTTTTATAATAAACGGTATGATGCTTAGTGTTTTCCACCTCTTCAATATAAAGAAATTAAGTTAAACGATCAATATACTGATACCGAAGCTAAGTAAGTCATTTTTATAATAAATGGTATGATGCTTAGTGTTTCCCACCTGTTCAATAAGAAGAAATTAAGTTAAACGATCAATATACTGATACCGAAGCTAAGTAAGTCATTTTTATAATAAACGGTATGATGCTTAGTGTTTTCCACCTGTTCAATATAAAGAAATTAAATTAAACGATCAATATATCAATATCCAAACAAATAAGTGATTTTCTTAATAAACGGTACGATGCTTAGTGTTTTCCACCTGTTCAATATAAAGAAATTAAATTAAACGATCAATATATCAATATCCAAACAAATAAGTGATTTTCTTAATAAACGGTACGATGCTTAGTGTTTTCCATCTGTGCAATATAAAAAAATAAGTTAAAGGTTCAATATATCGATACCGAAGCTAAATAAATGATTATCATAATAAACGGTAATAAAAAAATTAAGATTTCTGTATGTCACATGTATTAAAATTACAGCATTCCTTGTAAGTTTTAAGAAAGGGGAGTGCTTGCGAGCTTCAATAGCAGATGAAAAATGTTAAGGAGCTTTCTGGGAAATTGGATTTACCCTACAAAAGCTCAAGGGTTGTTCAAATATAATCTAGAGTTAATTTCTCTTGAGTACTATTCTTAATGGGTTTGCTACCCATTAAACTGATTCTGTGTCATGATACGATCCAATTCAAAGTGATATCAACTAATATGTCATTAAGATATTACTACACATCACTTTCACAAATATACAAAGTCAATGAAGAGAACATTTTAAGAATTAGTTGTTATTGCCGATCGATTATTGAGTTGTCTTATACTGTCCAACTAGATGGGACTCATGCGTTCACCCGCATAGAATTATCTTAATTTTACTCCCCCACCTGCGGTCACTAAACACCTACGCTCCGTTCACCAAACATCAGTTGTCAGGGTCGGTGGTATATCGGCTGGAATACTCTGAATGATTGGTCAATAAAAAAGCATACTTTTGCTAACTTGCACTGTTTAAGCAATCTTCTCTGACTTTTATTACATTTTTTGTCTTTGCTGTGCTCCTCTTAATCATAGCATAATAATATATAGCACATAATTCCTCAAAGGATGAGCTTTCCAACACAAAAATAATTTTCGAAATCGAATGTGCGGTTCTAGAGATTAACGCAAAGAAACAAGTAAACAAATTTTCTGTTTCGTATATCAGAGTAGATAAGTCTGATTTATTATTTACTACTCATAACAAGCAGTGAAACAACATACTGCTATAGAGAAGGACGTGGAAGCTAATCAAATCAGGAATTTTCTTGATAGCAAATCTATTTTCGCCTTTCACTCGCTCATCGAAAATTACGACCGATTTGAAACTGAAGCTTAAATGAATTTTGATGCACTCACTTGCTTATTGCATAGAAGCATTTGAACACATGTAGGGTCACCATAAATGTTTCTTTAAACTACCCAATAAAATAAAAGAACTACAACTTCCTAAATCCTGCACAAATCATTCTAAACCAATTTGTGCGAACTTACTAAATTAATTTATCGTAGGAAAATAGTGTATTCTATTCCTACTCATTTGGCTAGACTGCGGGTCAGAGAGTCTCCAATTTGCGATTGCGGGTTTGGAGAAGGCGATTTAAATCAGCTCATTTTTTCATGTCCATTAAATAATAGATTTCCTTCGTTTGTTTCCAAATTATTAAAATGTAAAATTCAATTGCCCATCAACATAAGATCACTTTTATTTATTGCCAACAAACCCATTTTAGGATTAATCATTCAGTTCATAAGAAAGAACGACATCAAAATATAGAAATTTTTATACTTATGTTCATGTTTATTTTTTTTAAGTTTGTATATTTGTATATACTTATTTTGTACTTTCTGTATATTATAATGTCGTTTTCTTCTTTTAGTTTAATTGTAGCCAACTTCTTATTTAGTTTTTGTTTTATTGTATAGTCTATTCTTTTGTTATCAAGCAACAATGACAAATATCCGAAATTTGATTTAATCAGTGTTGCCATAGCCTTTTTTCCACACTTGACATTGGCAAAGGTTCTCTCTGGAGAGAACGAACGCTATATAATCAAAGATAAAGATAAAATAGTGTATCATTTATTTTTTCGAAAGATAGCAGTGAATAAAAAAAATAAACTTTAATTACACAAACCTCGTAACAAAATCCCATACTTTATAATACATAAAAAAAAGAAAAAAAAACTTTACAAAAAATACCTCAAATAGCAATTTAACCACTAACCTACTAACCACTTTCATTTCCTAAATCAAAATATTTTGATTCAGAAAATGGAAAATATATTTGAAATGAGTATAACAAGCAAAATTAATGTCCCAGCACCTAGAGAATGCATTTTAAGAAATTGATAATTTTTTTTAAATAAAAAATAATATCTCTATAAATATCATTAAAAAGCCAAAAATTATATATTATCAATCCATGGAATTTATAGCTTTTTAACAAAATTAACTATTAAAAGATCCCAACATCAGTCCCCTGTGTGTTGCATTCTTTTATTGTCCCACCAAAAAAAAAATAAATGTATATTATTTAATTTGTTACATAATTACACTCCAGAAATATTACTTTATCATCAATAAATACAAATAATTAATTTCTGTCTTGTGTAATTAAAGTCTCATCTCATTATATATGTTTCTAATGAGATGCATCAATCCCTTGTCATTTAATATAAGTCCACATTTATGTAGTTATTATAAATCCACATAATTTATAGCTTTTTGCTGGCTTCATAATATGGCAATATTTATTAGAAGGAAGAATATATTCATCTGCTCCTTAAAATACAAAGAGCATTATTATTTAGAGGTATAAATTTCACATAATAGACCAAAATTTTTTCTACTGGGCTACAAATTTTGTCTATCATGTGACAAATAACCTTACTTTTAGTATGTGTCCTAATATTATAAACGTAGAAGTCAATTTATTTTATTTGTTTGTCTCGCTTTCGTGAATCAACTATTCATCCGATCGCTGTGAAAATTTGCTTAATTGTATCCTGTATCAAGGACATGAACACAGGTTTAAGTCGAAGCAGAATTTATTTTTTTGGTAAATAATAAAGTCATCCCATTAGGGTTATAAACGTGAACATAAGATGTATGTACACTTGCATAGTAAGTTAATAATATATTTTTAATCTTACAAATAGTCATCCTGATTTTAAAAATAATTTTCAGTGATTATACCACTATTGTTTCCCATTACCGAATCTAGCTACACAAATTCAATGATTTAATTACGCAATACAGTCAAAAATATTGCCACGTAAATAAAAACTTTGACTTTATCCATACCCGGATCCATAACTATGAAATACCTAACATGTCAGCCAAAATCACAGCAATGGTAACCCTACGAAAAAGTCAAGTGCCTTGCTTTGCAGATGCAGCGATGCGCTAATGTACATGTAGTTCAATGATAACCCCTGGCTTGTAGATCAAGTGCCTACCAGATGAAACTTTCATCAAATACTGTCTCCGACTACGTATATACAACTGACTTTATTTTTATAAGAGAAGTAAATATAACAAAAGTGCAATGCTGACAAAAACATTTGTTATCCATGTCCTATTTACAACGAAAACATAACGAAACATTTTCGACAACATTTTCTTGTCTATTGCATAGCTATGAAGTATTTAGCGTAGTGATACCAACTTTTCATGAAATAATAACCCGTAGCATTGTTCAGCCAAGAAAAACCCTAAAAATACCCTGAAAATTTATTTGTTCGTGATAAATTCTAATATATGTATCTTCACGACTAAATAGGTGGATGTCATTGTCTATCGAATAAATAAGTCTGAAACGATATGAATAACCAACAATTTTTGAACATTTTATCGCCATATACTATACAAGTACCGTGATATAATGAATACTAACAGAATATGAAATATTTTTTTCTATACAATATCATTATATAAACATAGAAATACACGTTCAGAAAGTGTAAAAGCTCCTATTAACAATATTTTAACAATAGCTTTTAATATTGTGCAATCTGACAAGGAAGTGAAAACAAATTGGAAACCTTATCTTGTAATATCAGCCCCATCGACACCGAAATTATACATTATATAAATGAAGTGCACTCGTGATACAGTCAATTACTAATTTATTTTAGTGCAACCCACACAGGCAAATCTAAATATGGATAAGAAATAAATTAATGGCAACACTCTGTCATGAATTTGGTGTCTGCTTTCAAAGTTGTGGGCATGGCAATACAAAATAACTTTTTCACAATTTTTCCTTTTTTGTTCAAAATAATTTTTTTGGACCAAATACTTTCTAATAACCCAAAAAGTATAAAATAGTGACTGTATCATATTCTATAATAACGTAAACTTTGTGTCAAAAAACAAGCTTGATATAATTAATCTTCATAATAAATATAAGTCTACAATTTACATAATGGATAAGTCTGTTGGGAGATACAACGTGGACAGATAAACAATACTTTTCTTATAATATTGTTGACATCATTGCTCTTATATATCATGATAGCGCCAACCTTTGAGTCGAAAGAACAAGGCAGATTTAATTAATTTTTATAATGAAACAAAGTCTGGAGTTCACATAATGGATCATTTGGTCGCGAAATACAGTGTGCGCAGATCAACAGAGGTTTTTATATAATATTGTTTACATTGCTGTTCTTTCAGCATAAATTATTCACAATGAGAACAACTGATTATTTATTTATAAAAATATTTATCCCATTCACAAATTACAGGTTAATGTGTTGAACGAGTAGCAAACATATTAACATATACATAAAGCTTCTTAAACGAAAGATACAGGGGCAAATAATAAGAAAAACACCAAACGATTTGAAACTCACACTGGGAGGAGTCATGATCCATTCCTGAAGTTACAAGCTGAGCAAAAGAATATATCGAAATAAGGAGCCATGCCCAGCACACAATTAAAGAAGATTAATTGGTGATTTGTATATGAAGCAATTAACAAAACAAAATATACAATCTTATCCAGAAATACTATATAAATACTATATATATATACATATATTCTTGTTTATTTTCTTTTTTCCACTTCCTAAACCACACACACATTTTCAGTCCTACGTAAAAGAGAACATTTAAACCATATTGGACTTCTCTGATAAAGATGACATATGATATCTTGATACATACTAAAACCAAATATTGACACGATTTCCTTAAAAATTGCAGAAATAATATGACAGCATTTTGTTGCCCAAAATGAAAGATATTATGTCACAATTCATCTAAGCATTGATATATTTATAAAAAAATATGTAAACCTTAATTAAGTAAAAAAATACTTTATCAATTTTGTAACTTTTTGTGGGCTGTGACAGCTACTAAAAAACAAGATATCAAATAAAATTAAGTACTCACATTCCAGCCAACAGCCTCCTCGTAAAAATCGATCTTTCCAGGATCCTCTGGTTCCGAGTCAGTGTCCAGCATAGTCTCATGCCCACTGTCATTATCTGCTGGGGGCACAGCCTGGGCTGCCGCTGCCTCAGCCTCAGCCTCCGGTGATTCCTCGGGCACTGTCTCCACAAGCGGTGCCAATGGTGTGGCCTCATGGCGCGCCGCATTTAGCGAGTGTTGCCGCAACAGAGATCCAAACTTCTCAAAAAAGCTGTCGTCTACTTGTTGGATCCTGGAAAAAGACAAAAAAGATGTTTTATTTTAAAAACAGCTCATTCAAAGGATTCCAAAAAAGTCCAAAAGGTCACAGCAGCAACTGTGCCTTAACTTTCAACATAGGTACTACTACATTCCATAAAACAAAGTTTTTTAAATTAGACATAGATGGCGTTGACTTTTTATAAATAATTTTGTTTTTTTTAAATAGAACATAGTGCGATCAATACCACATAGATGGAGCAAACAATATTAAAGACATTAGTTTCTTGCAAGTCAGTTAGCTTCTTCTAAAGTAAAATATACCACACTGATCACTAACATTTAATTGAACTTTGTAGTCCTACTGTTTTCAAAAATAAAAAAAAGTTGAATCTACTTTTACTGCAAATTGGATTACACAATCTACCTGATGGCACATTTTTTATTGCTCCATGATTAATAGTTTCGGAGAAATAATCACTCAAAATATGACACATTTTCATTGTATTGTACTCTAGAAGTGACCCCCCTCCCCTTCAATTTAAGGAAAAGACATAGTTCTATGTCAACAAAAGACCTTCAGAATGCTCCAAGTAAATATGAACAAGTTTCTAATGCTTTAAAGTTACTATTGAATATATTTGGTGTTAATTTAGAAAATCATTATTCACAATTAAATGAAACTACGTGATGTAGTATTATTTCTACTTTATTTAAATTATTAACCACAACCTAAGTTTCGTTGTATTACAACATCTTCAGGTGGGCAATTAGCAAAGATTGTCTATCAGAATGAGAGATGTATAGTAAAGATGTCTAACAGAAAAGAGGCAATCTTTGCTAATAGCCAACCTGAAGAGGTTGTAATACAACGAAACCTAGGTTGTAGTAAAGAATCTAATAAAGTAGAAATAATACTACATCACGTAGTTTCATTTAATTTTGTTTAAAGTAACTATTTGTATAATAATAAATATCACAGGATCATTTTCAGTGTTCTACAAATCCATTCTCGAAAATAGAATGGAAAAATACTCAAACATTTTTAAAGTGCAGAGAAAAAAATCTAGTAAGCAATCATATATGCCTACTAGTTTATTTCTGTATTACTATAACTATATTACCAATTGCTTCTCAGTTACTAGTTTACGGACTTTAAATAAAACCTTTCAAATAAGTATCGCACCATGTTCTAAAACTAGACCTCATAAATATGTATAGTAAGTTTTAAATTTATATGTTTGTTTTTAAAAATAAAACACATTTCAAATGTACATCCATTCAGAAACATAGAAATTTTTTTAAATAATGTATTTGATTTTTCCTTATTTTACAACGTCCAATAACATGACATTATGTTTAATAGGATTTTGAACATACATCTCATAAAACCTCACTCAACTAGATATACAAAACACAAAAATTGTGTATTTCTTTAGTTAAATTTGTTTACAATATTCTAGGATGTCAAGCGTAAAAACTATGAATCCCTTTGAATGAATCAATAAACAAACAGCAAATCTCTTTGAATGAATCAATAAACAAGCAAATAATCCCTTTGAATGAATCTAACAAATAAGCAACAAATATTCCTACGACTCAGAGTATAATTGTCAAATAAGTCAAAATATTCCTAAGTAAAAACTCCTATGTAAAACTTCTCTTTCAATCTAATCTTATTTATTTTTATTTATCTCTTAATATCATTTTGTTACATTTATTACACAATTACTTTAATATTTCCATTTTTTCCCCTTTAGAATAAAAAAATTTAATGATATTTCACTTCTAGAGCCCTTTTCCATTCCTATTGAAATGTAAGTCATAAAACAGCGAGTCTCTGCAACTTATATCCTTACAGTGATTTTAACGTAACTTAATGACGATATAAATACCATTAGCAAACTGAAAAACTGATACACCTCTTAAGCCAATAGGCAAACTTAAAATTTGTCAGTTTTATGTTTTTACAACAGAAAATACGAGAGATACACACAAGCATCTGCTGTATTTTATATTTCGTTCTTACATAGGAAACCAAAAGGAATAAGTTAAACTAATAATCAAATACTTACGAAGGAAAACTAACACTTTAAGCGTAAGACAAGAACAAAATTATCTTATTTATTAAATGTCTTCCATTAATAAGCAGTACACAATTGAGTTATCACATTAAACAATATTATGGGCCCATTACCAGTGTAATAATAATAAAACAAAACGGCCACTAATTCACCCATGCATGATCTGAGTGTACATTCCTAATCAACAGATGTAAGACAGACATTTATCGATTGACAGTTATGGAGCTGGCACATCATTCAGGAGGATAACTATTTTAATTTAGTAGTTACGATTTTTTTATTTCAAGAGATAGTGACGGAATGTAGGAAAAACAAGGCAATTTATATTTCATCTAAAACAATCCGTGATAAAAGGATATGATACAAATTAACTATCTTAACAGGATAAGAACAATTATCTTATTGCGATAAGTTCAAAAATATATAATGTATAAATATATTAAGATGATAATTGCATCAATAGTACTGTTCTTGCATTACAATACTTAAATCTTGGTATAAAATATTAGGTTATTAAAAATATTTGTATTCCAACTTTTTTATAATACATTCAGGATATGAAGACTACATACATAATTCATCAGGGAAATTTTTGCCAAAAAATGCCTTTACTTGATCACTTATATTTCCACGCACTCAAATGACTCACTGCCCCAGTGTCACTATATTTTTATTGAAATTATTTTCAATAATCATTGATCGTTATGTCAAAATTCGATATATCGCTTGATGATGTACTTGTTAACCAATCATTATTTCATAATAATTCACTTCTTTGAAATCATAGCAACATGAATAGGTGCTTATATGCTTGCTGTGTATAGTATGAAAGTCCATTAGTTATCTTGTGTATAATTTAATTGTATATATGAAAATGTATTTATTGTCAATTAATGTACCTATATTATTAAATTCTTTTTGTTATTTCCTTTATTGGTATGTAAGCGACAAATAAAATTTATAAACATAATAAAATTAAATTTCTTAATAACACTCTACAATTAACTTTGTTTTTAACTCTTATGTCAATCACTAATAAAATTAAATTTGTTATATTGAATTTAGTGACAGATTTGTGCCTCGGATTCCTTAATGTAATATTGAATACATGTAAAAGCAATATTATTTAACAAGAATTTAAAAACATTTTACTGATCTCAGAGTATGATTACTGTTTTAAATTGGAAATTATTTTCCATTATCTCAAAATATGTTGGAGAAATTTTTAAATAATTTCTTTGACTTTAAATGATCTTAAGTATTGAATTGATTTACGCATTGTTTGTTTATATGTATTACAGTATCCTGTCAAATCAGCTTTAGTTATGTCTCAAGTGCAAAAAAGTATGTCACGTTGAATGTAAAATGAACAGCATTTTATGCTATTGTGATAAAATAATAAATACATATTTGTTGACAAACAATTTATATCGTGTTTATATTTAACAATAATTTCATAATTCTTATCTAAATGAATTCTTTTCCAATCAACAACATGTGTTTACACAGTGGATGATCAACATGTGTTGCCTTTGTTACCAAATAAAAGCAATGTTAATAAAACATAATATTTAAGGTATTTTGTTGGCATTGCCGTTTCTGCTTTAGTGGTTCATATGAAGTAGTCAGATAAACCCTTTAAATGTACCCTTGAAGTTAAAATTATTGTCGAACAACATATTTTAAAGGGAGTTTTAGGATACAACGTTTTAATATCATTGGCCCCTAAAATGAAAAAGCAACCACTTAACTCTTAAAGTGTTTTAATTTGTTGCTCTGCTTCTAAATAATCAACCCGCTTGATATTTTGTACAAATTATCAATAACATTTTATGGTGCAGTAACATATTTATTTAGTTTATGAAATGTATCTATCCCTAACCTACATTACATGTAAAATTTCATCCATATTATTTTAGCGTAAAAGGGTAAAATAGATAATATCAAGTTTCAGGCTTCAACATTTATTTAGATATTACGTATTACCTTCATATGATAATAAATATATGAGCATTTGAGCGGTAAAATATATCACAGAGTGTTTCTATTGATTTGAGCGTAACTTTAATTTCATAACTCTGGAAATACATTTGAAGGGTTTTTCCTAATTGGCCATATCATTTTTTTCTTCAATTTCCACCAGTCTTCTTTATGTGTTTTTTGTCTTTATATTTTTTCAATAAATTAATAACCACTGATAATTTATTATTATCTAATTTATTCGGATAATAAAACTAGAATGTATATAAAAAACACTAAATTAAAAAAATTTATTTTGAAGACAAGAAGTGTATCAAAAAGATAATTTTGGAATTGCTTATATATTCATTTTTGTCTAATATTTTCGACATTTTGGCTTAATATATCTCAATATACCACTTTGTCTAAAACCATAGATTGTTGATGAATTGAAAAAATTCATCATCTACTTAGATGAGAATTATATAGTGACTGCTTGCCACAAACAAGATTACATATTGACTTACGGCAACTATGCATTATCTTATCACAAGAAAATAAATTACCTAGCACAATATTTATCTTACATTCAATACGTAGAATGAGTTTTGGGTTTGAGACAAAATTGATGTTTATTAGATAGTAAAGAAAAATACATAAATATATACAAGCACAAAGCCAAAATAATATTGAAATTTTTGAAGGCAACTATTATATAAATTCCACTAACGTAAACTACAAATGAAGCTCGGAAAACAACGGAATAATTTCAACTTTAAAGCAAAATGAATTTCATGATAAAACCATTTTAAAATTTTTTCCATAAATTTTATTTTCAAGTAATTATCATATTTATTATAATACTCCAAATCAATAAGTGTGATAAGGAAGAAGATTTAACAGCAGATACTTTTAACAAATAATATCAAAATGATTTTACACACAATAAAATTATTCAATGACAACCCATCATAAAAAAATTAGCTGGTTATAGGGTTTTCCTTATATTATTTTAATAATAGTTAATGATGGTATGCCAGTGACAGTCAGGCAATAAAATAGATTTAATAAGACAATATGAATTATAATTATTTAAATACCAAATGTTCAAGTCAAAAATATATTCCGGAAGAAATTGTAAAAAGCCAAATATATCCGGTTAAAACTTCATCTAACAACGCATCCAAAAATTCCATGTTGTGTTACAAATAAAACTTGGAATACAAAAGGAGACCTACATTGTTGAAAAAAAAATTAGCATTCATAACGGATGGAAAAATGTTGACATTTTTTAAGTTTATTTTGTGCTATTTACTAAACATCAATCTAATCGATTTTTTAAAATTTCATTTAATTTTTTGTAGCTATGCATTTAATTTTTTCACACACTCATTTTACAGGGTATCGTGGTTCGTTCAGTTAAGCTTTTAAGTTATTTTGTGGCTCTAAAATATTCTTATACTCGTATACATTACAGTTGTACGGAAACGTGTACTGAATGTTGTTATGAAGTGAAAAAAATACCTTCAGAACTTATCGTTGAGCCAATTAATTTCTTTTAATACATTTACGATTTAAGTGTTATAATCTATATATTTTTGGTACACATGTATATATATATATGTATATGTAAATATATATATATATATATATATATATATATATATATATTTAAAATGAAAAACATATATTTGATTGAAGTATATAGTAATTGAGTAAAAGAAAATTACATTTTTTATAACATATTAGGCTAAGAAGACTATAGACCCATGCTAGATTAAATAATAATTATTACTACAATACAGTGATATACTGCAAATGTTTATAATTTCCACATTGCAACATACAAAATTTTACATTAATTAATGTAATTTAAATTTCGTTGTGTCTATATAACTACCTTATAGCAAATCATTAAGAAGAGATACATTTGTATTTAATGTAAGTAAATTCTTCGATGCCATGTAAACTACCCTCCCTGCCAAACCCTGATTCTTTGATCCCACCAAATGCTGGCTCTGCCGCCGATATAATGCCCTGATTTACTCCAATCATACCAAACTGTAATTTCTTCGTCACCCTATGCACTTGTGCTAAGTCATTACTGAAAATATAAGCGGCTAAGCCGCTTCTAGTATCGTTTGCCATTCTCACAGCTTCGGCTTCATCCTTAATCTTAATGCAGCAAACTACTGGACCAAATATTTCTTCCTTATAAACTGACATATCTGTTGTAACTCCCGTTAAGATTGTTGGATAATAATACTTATTACCAATTTCTGGAGCAGGTTTGCCACCCAACAGAACAGTGGCTCCTTTATTTACAGCATCATCTACAAGACGTTTCACTTTAGCCAGTTGAGCATCATTAATTAATGGACCCAAAGTCACGCCTTCCGCCATGCCATCACCCAAAACCAGTTGGTCTGCCATTGCTTTTTTTAGGCGAGAAACGAATTCATCGAAAATTGATTCATGAAGCAAAAACCTATTTGGAGCGATGCATGCCTGTCCGTTATTACGGAACTTACACATCATAGTTTGTGTCACCACTGATTCCAAATCAGCGCTTAGGAACACAATAAATGGTGAATTTCCTCCCAACTCCAAAGAAATACGTTTCACTCCAACTGCACACTGCTCATATAAAATTTTCCCGACAACCGTGGAACCAGTAAAAGAAATGCCAGCCACTAATTCACTTTGACAGAGAATTTTTCCAATTGCGGGCACGTTTTTTCTTGATGATGTTATCACATTTAAAACACCATCTGGAATTCCAGCGTCTTTTGCAAGTTTGACTACAGCCAAAGCTGTCAAGGGAGTATCCTCAGCAGGTCTAACAACGCAAGTGCAACCAGCTGCAAGCAAAGCGCCAACTTTTCTAGTAATCATGGCCAAAGGGAAGTTCCACGGGGTTATAATGGAAATAACACCAATCGGTTGTCTGTCTAACTGGATTTCTTTATGGGGCCACGGGCTCGGTATGATTTCTCCCTTGTGATGTCTTGCACTGTCAGCGAACCATTCAATAAAAGAATTACCATAGGTAACTTCACTCAAGGCTTCAGCATATGGTTTGCCTGTCTCAGCAGTAATAATAGCTGCTAAATCATTTCTGTTATCTTCCAGAATGTTGAACCACTTCCTCAACAGCTGTCCTCGTTCTTTGGCAGTTGTCTCTTGCCATGTTTCAAATGCTTCAGCAGCAACTTCCAGAGCCCAAGTTGCATCTTCAATGTACATGTCGGGGACTTCACCAATAACTTCATCACTTGCAGGATTAGTAACTTTAAAAATTTCACCACTTTTTGCCGAAACAAAATTACCGGCTATAATGGCCTTATCAAAAATCAACTTCATTTTAATTACTTAAAATGCGTGGACTCAGTAACAAGAGCAAAGTGTTAATGTTGAAAAATATAACGATTTAAATGTTTAAATATTACTCTAAGAACTGATAACAGTCTATATGGTGATAACATCGAAACTGTTATAAATTTTGCTTTGTATCTTGTAAAACTGATAACAAAATTTCAATATCTACAGTCTATTTGTAGTTGATTCAACCAATTGGTTTACTTAAGTCTTATATAATTTATTTTTAAATTAACGATATGATATATCAACAAAAATATGTAAATATTACCGCTGTTGATTATAAGATTGTATTTGTTTTCCTCAATTAACTTCCTTAATGGACAAACAGTATAAGTGAAATTTTTTTTAATGCATTAAAATAAAAATTTATCATAATAATATACATGCACTACCACGTTTGAAAGCAGTGCATATATAGCACTCCGTCTTTTCAAAAACATAGGGGCAGTGCACATGTCTATTTCACTTGGAAGCATATAATTTAATTATGACCTTGTGATATTATATTTATCATTTTAAGTCTAATTTTCTTTCTACTACAAAATTTTAATAAGAAGAAAGAAAATTGTGACCCTGGCAAATTTTAATTCATTTTTATAAATACATCGCTCTGCAATTACGGAAAGTGTAACTTAAAAAATCTATGCATTTCAAGCATACTAATTTTAGCTTTTAGATCTAATGACACACAATAGCTGAGATTTGTAAAATACTTGAAGCATTCATCTAACCAGTCACATTCAAAATTGAGTTTTTTATAGAGCAAATGAACAGAATATAAAGACATAATGGACGTGCAACAAATTAAAGTTGCAAAAGAATGGTTTATTTCCTAAATCCAAGGATGGATATGGCCAATTTGTGATGAGGAATAGAAAAATTTTTTTTTTCTTCATTTCAAATTGCATATTCAAAAAAATATGACAAAAAAGGGTGATGCCCTTATTTTCAAAACTACTAAATCAAAGTTCTTGAAAAAAACAGAGTTGGTAAAATCTTATTAGAAGACGAAAGAACAACTACGGTGATTACTCTAGATCTTTGTCTGGTCTTTTGAAATATGCGTCATATTTTTATACCTATTAAAGAGATAGTAGGCGATATATTTACGCTGAAAAATTTATATTCGTAAATAGTTTAATAATGTACCCTTAAATGTTTATAAGTGCATAAATGTGAGCAGAACCCTTGTAGTGTAAGTATAAGTATATTTGACAATGTGTTATTTGGTTGTTATTTGCAATTTCATAATTCAAAATTATTTTCAGTGTTCAAAACATTAATGTTCATACACCTATCATTTAAAATTATAGTTTAGGAAAAAAATCTATACAAAAATGTTCAATTTTAACAGATTTTAAATATCTTGCACGTAGTATCATCTAGATTCAATGTCCAAATTTCTATATTTCATAGTTTTGCACTAGAAAATGCAATATAACAACCATAACAATCTTTATGTACCTATAGAAATTTAAAATGAAAAACATAATTTAACAAAATATTTATTCATTGAGTAGAATAAAATTATGTATTTGAATTTAAAAATATTACCAAAAAAAACTTTGGACCCGCACTAGTTACTAAAATTTAAATGAAGGATACCCGAGTTTTATAAAGCAACTTTTTTTACTGTAATATTTGAACTACAAATTTTTAGGATTCGTACATTGCCGCAAATAAATTTCAAATAAGTTATTTTAATTTAAATATCTCTTTGTCTATATAATTGTCCAAGAGCAAATTATTAAGATGAGATACATTTGTATTTAATGTAAGTAAATTCTTCGATGCCATGTAAACTACCCTCCCTGCCAAGTCCCGATTCTTTAATACCACCAAATGCTGCCTCCGCTGCAGATACAATGCCCTGATTTACTCCAATGATACCAAATTGTAATTTCTTCGTAACCCTCTGAACTTGCGCTAAGTCATTACTAAAAATATATGCGGCTAAGCCGCACCTAGTGTCATTTGCCATTTTCAAAGCTTCTGTTTCATCCTTAACCTTAATGCAGGAAACTACTGGACCAAATATTTCTTCCTTATAGATTGACATATCTGTTGTAACGCCCGTCAAAAGTGTTGGTTGATAATACTTATTACCGATTTCTGTAGCAGGTTTGCCACCCAATTGAACAGTAGCTCCTTTATTTACAGCATCATCTACAAGACCCTTCACTTTCGCAATTTGACCATTATTAGTTAATGGACCCAAAGTCACGCCTTCCACCATGCCGTTACCCAGAACCAACTGTTCTGCCATTGCTTTTTTTAGGCAGGAAACTAATTCATCAAAAATTGATTCATGAAGCAAGAACCTGTTTGGGGCGATGCACGCCTGTCCACTGTTACGGAACTTACACATCATAGTCTGTATTACCACTGATACCAAATCAGCACTAGGAAATACTATAAAGGGTGCATTTCCCCCCAACTCCAAAGAAATACGTTTCAAACCAACTGCACACTGCTCATATAACATTTTACCGATACCCGTGGAGCCAGTAAAAGAAACGCCAGCCACAAATTCACTTTGGCACAGAATTTTTCCAATTGCACCCACGTTTTTTCTTGACGAAGTTATCACATTTACTACGCCATCTGGAATGCCAGCATCTTTTGCAAGTTTGGCTGTAGCCAAAGCTATTAAGGGTGTATCCGCAGAAGGTCTTACAACACAAGTACACCCAGCTGCAAGCAAGGCGCCAACTTTCCTGGTAATCATTGCAAAGGGGAAGTTCCACGGGGTCATAATGGAAATAACGCCAATCGGTTGCCTGTCTAACAAGATTTCCTTATGGGGCCATGGACTCGGTATGATTTCCCCCTTGTGATGTCTTGCACTGTCAGCGAACCATTCAATAAAAGAATTACCATAGGTAACTTCACTCAAGGCTTCAGCATATGGTTTGCCAGACTCAACGGTAATAGTAGTTGCTAAGTCATTCTGATTAGCTTCCAAAATGTTGAACCACTTCCTCAACAACTGTCCTCGTTCCTTGGCAGTTGTCTCTTGCCAAGTTTCAAATGCTCCAGCAGCAACTTCGAGAGCCCAAGTTGCATCTTCAACGCCCATATCAGGGACTTCGCCAATAACTTCATCATTTGCAGGATTAGTAACTTTAAAAGTGTCACAACTTTTTGCCGAAACAAAATTACCGGCTATAATGGCCTTATCAAAAATCAACTTCATTTTAATTACTTAAAATGCGTGGACTCAGTAACAAAACCATGAATTGGGCAATACTGAAAAATGGAACAATTTAATTGTTTTAATATTACTCGAAAAACTGATAAAATATTAAATTTGATGACAACATAGAAAATATTATAAATTTTACTTTATATAATGTAAAATTATCAACTTCATTTCAATATTTTCTATCTACTTATAGTTTATTTAACCATTTAGTTTGCTTATATATTATATAAGTTATATTTAACCTGACAATATGGACTGTTAATAGAAGTGTACAATATTACCATGACAACATAGAAAATATTATAAATTTTACTTTATATAATGTAAAATTATCAACTTCATTTCAATATTTACTATCTACTTATAGTTGATTTAACCATTTAGTTTGCTTATATATAAGTTATATTTAACCTGACAATATGGCATGTTAATAGAAGTGTACAATATTACCATGACAACATAGAAAATATTATAAATTTTACTTTATGTAATGTAAAATTATCAACTTCATTTCAATATTTACTATCTACTTATAGTTGATTTAACCATTTAGTTTGCTTATATATTATATAAGTTATATTTAACCTGACAATATGGCATGTTAATAGAAGTGTACAATATTACCATGACAACATAGAAAATATAAATTTTACTTTATATAATGTAAAATTATCAACTTCATTTCAATATTTACTATCTACTTCCAGTTGATTTAACCATTTAGTTTGCTTAGATATTATGTAAGTTATATTTAACCTGACAATATGGCATGCAATATGGCATATTGTCAGGTTAAATATAACTTACATAATATCTAATTTATATTATGTAAGTTATATTTAATAGCAGTGTGCAAAATATTATCGCTGTTGATCACATTTTGCTTTATTTAATTAAATTTTATAATGAACAACCAGTAAAAGTAAATTTTCTCTTAGCGCATTAAAGTAAAAATATAAGATATAAATTTACATAAACTTTCAAATTTTAAACGCAATCGTATACGCACTGGCGTATACGACACTCCTTCTTTTCAAATACATAGAGACAGTATACATCTCTATTTCCCATGGAAGCATCTAACTTAAGGTGAATATTTTGATTAATTAATTATAACCAGTATGTGTGTACGTATTTCAATAATTAATTATAACCAGTATGTATGTACGTACCATAAGATACTATTACTTATAATTTTTAAGTCTCATTTTCTTTCTACTACAAAATTTGAATTACAACAGAGATACTTGCGACCCTGGCAAAATTTTAATTCGCCTGTATCACTATGCCATTATGGAAAATGTAACTCAAAGTTAGCATCTCTAATTTTAACTTTTAAATCCAATAACGTACAATAGTCGGAAATTTGTAAAAGATTTTAAATATTAATCTAAGCAGTGAGTTTTAAATAGGGATTTTTATAGAGCAAATGAACAGAATATAAAGATATAGCAGAAGTTCAAAACAATTATCATTAACAATTTGTAGTCGCAAAAGAATGGTTTACTTTCTAAATTCAAGGATAAAGCCAATCCAAGAATGATTAGTATTCAGGCATATTTGGTTTTTTATAAAAATCTTTTTATTGAAATAAACTTATCAAAAATATTGATCAATATAAATTTAAATTTATTTGCTAACAACCCACTTAACAATATATGAAATTAAGTGTATTCCACATTAAAATTTGTTGACGACATATGAGTTGTTTAGTCAATCGACTATTAAAAATTTCATGTTTAAATAAAATTAAAACAGCTAAAATTTACTTTAAAACAGCTAAAATTTAATACCTACATTAGTTTTGGTTATAAAACTATACACCTGCAACTTCATTTGGCAAAAATGACTTTTTTTAATTCCATAAAAATTTACCATATCAAAAATAATCGCTCACTATAAGTGGAGTGGGACTAAAAGAAACAATATTTTTAAAAGTTTCTTGCTCATTTGAGCTTAGTACAACAGTTACAGGTATGAACTAATATGAGCTAAAAGTATCTAGTAGTATAGGTAGTAAGGAGTATAGGTATAAAATTAAAGAAATAAAAAATATAAAAATATTTCTTTCAAAAAGGGCATATATTTTTGACTCAATTTTCGATTTGACGGGTAAGAAACCTAAACTATGTTTTTTATTCAGTAAAATCTTTATATTTCTAACAACAAGTAATGCAAATAATCCTCGTTCGAATAACTGTAACTATAGTACCTTTCGATTCTATAAGTTAGTATATTAATGACAAAAGTCTATCTAAAAGTAGATTTATTCGCGATTAAAAAAGATAAGTGGACCTATGGGGCCGTAGCGAATTTCCTTTTTACTGCAGTGAGTATGTAAACCTACAATACATATATTTTGTGCGCTAATTTCTCGAAAACCGTTGGTCACATCGAGCTGAAACCGGCGCAATCGATTTTGTATTTGAAAGTCAATTTAATAATTATTTTGAAGACCCGAGAAGAATTCAAATTTCTAAATTTTTGGAAGTTGGCAGTGTAAAACCAGATACATGCCTATCCACGATTTTGTCTATTTCGAATAGCAACGTACAACTATCCAAAAACTGTTTTGCGACCAAATAAAAGAACTATTTTCCCCAAACGTCGGTGGAAATGTTTTGCATATATAAACAGTAAAAGAGTTCCTTGACTAATAAATAGCAATAAAATAAAAAAAGATAATAAGTAGTTACCAAATATTTAATATGATTTTATAAAAGAATTTTAAACTAAATTCAAATTTATCAAATGCCCGCCATCTAAACATGACAGTTTAAAACGATATTATTGCCATACATAAAAATTTGCTCATTTTTCTTTTTAAAAAGCAAACGAGTGATGTGCACAGTAGAAGTGTTATATATTATATAAATGACTAATTGTACTATGCATGAACAATTTCAGTCGTAACATTATTAGAAAAATTTAATTTTTTAATTTCTCAAGAACGGTCTATGTACACGCATAACATTGCAATATTGTTACCTGCTCTCCTCGACACTAGAATGACAATTAAACAAATTACAACCTATTTTACTTTAAGTTTTAAATTTCATAAGACTACATAAAACCGGACGAAAAATTATGAATCCGTGACAGACAGAGGGCCGCGAACACCAAAAAAATAAAATACTCACTTTTTCGTTTTAAGTAATGATTTAAAATTACAATTGAAGAAAAATTTGTATTATCTTACTGTACTTTATCCATGTCAAGCAATAAACTAAGAGCTGTTGTAAATCTATAGAATTCAAGTTATATTTTTAAGATATTTGAAAACTGACAAATTTTATCATTTTTGAGTACATAAAAACATAATAAAAATGAGTCGCATCTCTGACTTGGCAATAAGAAATTATCGCGTTTAAGCAATACTGAAGCAGTAGTGTTACATCGTAAATATGGCAAGCCTTTGTCCTTGTCTTTTATAAATTTATAGTCATATTAAACATAATCTTATAAATAATAAATACAACTGTAGAAGATATTTTAATCAAATTAATATAAAAGCAAAATAACAGAAACCAATCCCCAAACTTAAAAAAAATTTGCATACCATTATTTTTTTTTAAATTCTTAAAAATAATGACACGTTTTCATTTAGAAAATGGATTAAAGAACGTTCATCCAATTATTTTGAAAAGTATAGAAGGACATGTATGCAAAAATACAGGAAACCTAGAGGCCGATAATGTATCTAGAAATTTATTTTGAATTCGGGGGAAATAAGAACCAAAAATAATTAATATTTAATGGCAAAAACACAAATCATTTTATAAGTCAAAATAATAAATGAAAAAATAATTGGAAGTAAAATTTTAAAAAATAAATATCGATATTTCGAACATCTCTATGCAGAAAGTTTTATTACACTCTGGCAACATTTTATTCAACACGAAGTTGCTACTGAACACAAAAGTAAACTTCAAGCACATTCAACGAACTTCACATTAGTGATGCGGACGAACTTCGTTCATTATCAACACAGTCGTTTGACAGATAAACAAACCGAAGTACGTTCCACCAATAAACAGTGTAAAAAGCGCTACAAAAATGGAGAAAGAGTTAGATAAAGTGACCGAGGAGATAAGCAAGGCGCCAAATGTGACCGGCTGCATATTTGCTGACCACCAAGGTCTTTGTTTGACGGCGAAAGGCGCTGCCCACGTCGACTCAGCTGGCATCATAGTGGCTCTATCGGAACAAGCGTGCAAACTTCAACCCAATCTGAGGCCGCCGGTAATCAATCTCGAGTCGGATAAAAAGCAGTGTTTAATTCAACGATACGGAACTATTACCGGAGCTATATTCAAGCAAAGAGCTTAACTTTGAGATAATGTAAACAAACAAATTATAATATTTATATCTGTATATGTTAAAAATCAATAGGTTAGTTAATTGCTGTAAACGATTATAATGTATATACTTTTTTGGTTGATTAAATAAATGATAAATTGAATAATTGAAACTCACTGATTATCGTGATCTTTTTGTTCTACCGACTTTTGCTGTTGAAGTTTGTCGTAAAATCCTTTCCACATACTTTCTTCATCCATTTTGAAGCGGTTTTTTATGCGGATTTACAATAAATTTTAAATAGAATTTTATTGGTTTAAAGAATACACCACAGCCCAGTATTGATTTATTAATCTTTACTGCTGAATAATATTCAATGTTTTAACTTGATATGTACTTAGTTTATTTTAGTTACACACTGTAAAAGATCCGTTTTCACTTTACGTCATCGCTTAAGACGGCGCTGCTCGATTTGAGTTACTTCTATTATTTCTTCACCGCAACAAGGTAACGTGAAATTAATTTTGATATTTAATTCACCCTTTTTATTGACCACAATAAAATTTATCACGCTTAACGAACTACGTAGAGAAATCTGCACACGACGCGCGGGCGAACATGCAACACAACATCACCGTCCTGTCGCTAAAACAGCTATGAATCCAGTCTTAAAAAATACTAACTGCATCGAGTAGTATTCAAGCAATGAGTAAGAACTTGCTTGCGTGAACACGTTGTTAATGAAGAGATGATTTTAATATATTTTTCCCTTCTAAGCACGTGTACTTATATACGTTAATATTTTCTGCGTAACTAAAATTCTCGCCAGCGTTCTAAGCACGTGTACTTATATACGTTAATATTTTCTGCGTAACTAAAATTCTCGCCAGCGTTAACTGTGGAAAATGTACATAATTTATATACTACAGTACTGTAGACAGTAGCCAGATAATTTAGATTATAATACAGAAATTTAAGGACCTATAATAAGAACATGTACACTTAAGGGAAAGTATTTTTTTCTCTGTTTCCCTTTAGGAAAAGTAACTTTATTTTCAATGGTCATAAAGACGGATATAGAATATCGATATACATAGAGAGAAATCGAGGTAATAAAGTTGTTTCATATAAATTATTTTTGAAACGAATAATTCTTTGTAGTTTGTTCGACTTATGCCTTGTAATATACATATAGTTATAATGTAAAATACATATGTGTAATGTAATATACATGTAATATATATATATATAGGTAAACAATTTAAAGTAGAATACAGTATAATACTTAGAATTTGAGCATGTTTATGAAAAGTATCCATAATTGTAGATAAATATATTTTTAAATTTCGCCTCAAACTTAATTTTGCAGATAAATTTCAACTTAACTAATAATTTAACAAAAATATCTATTACAAAAGTTCACGGTTACTGATAAAAAATATTATATTTATTAATTGATTATTTTCTTTTATTTTCCCGGTAACGCAACTGTAATGGTAAGTTTCGGATATGACTTGGACAGACTCGAGTTTCTTATTTGAACGGTTTTCCTGTTATGGCTGAAATTAGAACTTGGCTCTCAACTGGCGGTATAGATGCGGTGGGCACCAGTTAACTATAAATTGAGAAACGATTTTACCGCTATAATAAAAGCGTAAAAGGAGACAAAACATAATACAATACAGTACACTTTATTAGGGCAAAAATATTTTAGTTTCAAATTGGGAGCGATTTTCACGAGACTGAAACACGACAAGATTACGTTCTAAACTTCAATAACGTCGGCTTTTGAGACAAGAATATCAATAAAGTCGAAAAAAAGTATTTATGAAAATAACTATTATAAAATCTAACGTAAGTAGGGTAGGAAACGATGACACAGCATTAATTCCATTCTGATGAATCACCTTTAGGTATCTCATCCATTCGTAGGAATGGAGCATTTATATGACCGTGTAAATTCTTTTAGATATCCATCAGCCTGATGCATCATAGTTCATCAAGCTTTTTCCAACGCTTTTTCTATGCATATCTAGTATTTTTTTTAATTCTCACATTTCATAAACCCATAACATATCTATAAGCCATTCTTTCTTATTTCGTTCCGTTAAAGCAATATCGTTGAAGAACTTATTTTTAACCGAACAATGTTACGTGAATGTATATGACCGACAAAGTCATTCTATTTACACACAAATTTATAGAGAGGTTTTATTTTTCTTGTTTCAATAAATGTACATCATAATAATTTATGTTCTTCATTCGGATCATCCAATTTTTTTTTATTTTTAGAGTACCCTTATAAAATGACTAACCCTTAACATTTCGTGGTATCAGTCCGTCTTTCTGTCACAGCCTCAAAACTTTCAATTTATGTACATGAAGATTTGAAGGTAGGTTCTATAAATGGAAATATCTGTTAAAGTGTAACAAAATACTAAAAAAAACTAGTTAATTTCTATATATGTGTACATGTTAAGTGGAGGCAAAACATGTATTTCGTTTCGATAATTAAATAGATCTTTAGGGATGTCCGAGTTATTCTGTCATTTTGTCACGTTAAAATCGTGTAACCCTTGTAAAAATAAATTCCGAAAACATCCGACTGGCGCCGAAATCGGCCGAGCGTTAACAACATAGCGTTCGAGAATGTCAAAAAATTTATTCAAACATTAGTCTGTCATTAAGTACTCATGTCAGCTTTAGTGAATAATATATCTATATGTTTCGGCTACGTATATAGCTATTAAAATTTAACCAATGGCTTCGAGTGAAAATTCTGAATGACGAAAAAAAAAGACAGACTTCTAATAACTAATAAATATTATAAACTATTAAATAATATGAACCGTTAAAGAAGTTTCAAAAAATTTTCCGTTTTAGAAGGTGCGAAAAAAATTTAAAAGGTCGTATAGCTTAAATAACTTTATATTGCGGAATTATAATCGAATTAATTTTATATATTCCGAAAGGCGCTTGGATCATATTTTTTTTAATCTTATGCCTGGTCTACTAAGATTAGGGTTGCCATGTGTAAAATTATGAAACAATCCCGGATTTTTGGAATTTAAAACCCGGCCATTTTTTAAAATATAAATTTTCCCGTTATTAATTATGTTTTTTTTTGTTCTTTTTCAAAGCTTTCAACGGGCAAAATGTTACTTTTACTTGTTAATAAAATACAAAACCGAATAGTTTAAATATATTTTTTATTAATCTCCATTAGGTGCGTATCAAATTGTTCAGCCAGCGTAACAAAATATAAAAAATAGTGACTTGAAATACAAATAGAAACTTTGGCATAAATAATTAAAATAATGAATTGCCATTTTTTTTATGAAAAAAAAAATATTTCGTAACGTCAAAGAAGTTGAAGCATATACCCCCAAAGATTCTTATTTCCGGCCTTTGTTCAGGCACAAAATAAATTATCTCTATTCTGAAAAACAAAAAAATATAAAATCTAAAAATTCAAAAAATCTTTGTAATGACAATTTTATGAGTTCACGTTGCGTTTTAAAACTTTGGACATTTTTCATCTATTCTTACAATCCGCAAAAAAGTTTTCTTGCTCAGTAGCTGGAAATTAACACATTTAAAATTATATTTAGTTGTTATTATTGACAAAACAGTTTGCGTAGTACACAATCCGTTTGGTCAATAATGAAATGACACTATTGAGCAATTAGTGAAATCGCCCTATATACCTTTTTTTTACTATCAGCTCGCAAGCCGATATGCAAAAAAAATTATCGGCAATCGTCAACAATTTAAAGAAACAATAAGAGTTTGGTGTTTTAAAATATTTATGCCAAAGAGATTGAAAGATATCTTTCTTTCTTTTTTTTTCTTCTGTGGCGATTATTCTCTCCAGAGAGATCTTTTGCCAGTGCCAAGTTTAGATTTGTTGGTTAGGCAACGTTGACTAGATAACACTCCGAATATCTGTAACTATTGCTTGATAAGAAAAATAAACTAAAGAGACAACAAAAGACAAATAGAAGTTTACTATACTAGAACAAATTAAGGGAAAATATATATGTATATATCTTGCACGGTTATATATTTACTGAAAGTTTTTAAATTCATCCACACTCATTTAGCGTAAATTTCGATATGCCAGTCTTTCAAAAATAAAACTGTTTTTTGACGATAGTTTATGACGTATTCTCGATTGCATAACGCGAAAACAGCCAACCAAAACTTCTCAAATCGATCTGATATTGGTTTCATCTGGTTTTGCTATGTACACTTACAAAGAAATTCACAAAATATTTTTGTACATTTAAAAGTAAAATTCTTCTTCAATTCCGTTGTATGTTTCTTGTACATATGAAGAAGTTATCGTTTTTAAGATTTCTCTATTCTAAGTGCAAAATATTCATGGATGAATAAATAAGAAACAGAACGTTTCTGAAATTGAGTTTTTAAGAAAATTTCGAAACTTTCAAAATAATACTTGATTCAATAATCGTTCTGTGATGTACTGCCTTCTGAAAAAAATACGTGCAGAACAACTAACGCCGACAAGGTTGGTATTAAACGCGGACTAAAAGTTTTAACACACAATCCGACCTTTGGACCGACCGAAAGAGACAAGGTTATACTTGGAAAAGAGAAGCATTCACAAACTTCTCTTTCCCCTATATGAATAGCACCGTCCCTCTCGATTGGCGGTTGCATCCAACCAAATGCTAAAGTCTATTAGGACTTTAACGACTTTTGTAGGTGGAGAATTGGCGTCGGGCTACTGCCGACTTTTGTTGGACAAGGTCTTTGACCCGTTTATCGCACGAGTCAAGACGCTCACGTCCCTGACTAAATGTCTGCTGTCTCTTTTAGCGTTCTTGAAAAAAAGGAGATCCTAAAAAATACGTTCTTGAGAATATGAAGATCCTAAATGATTCATTGAGAAGAGACAGACTCTAACCTTGTTGGGTGGAAGCGCTGAGACTGTAAATACGGGACACTATTAAGGGACTTTCGAAGGTCACCTCTTTTTTATGAGGTGGGTCGTTACGTGTCCCAGGAGGAGCCCTGTGACAACCTTTGTGGAAGTTTGGGAACAGTGTCTCCGTTAGCGTTTATTCAGCCGTATGTTCTTTCCTCCATTAACACATTTTGAATACAGACTTAATATGTTAAATAAATGAAAAAGCAAAAGCGAACGCGATGCTATTTTTTAGAATGAGACAGCGTAATATAAATCGTCAGATACCTTTTTGCAATGCAGTCGGCACTTATCGTCACGTAGTGAATTGCAGAAGTTTTGGTGATTTTTAATTTATTCATTGTGATCTCGTTAAAGTAAGTATGTTTAGAACAATGGTTATTTGTTCTGTTCTTCATTGCAGCACTATACATCAAAATAATCCGGTAAATTGTGAAGAATTAACCCCGTACTTTTTGAATTTATTTTCACAAACCCGCACATAAATGCTTACTTCATCAAAGATAATTTACAGAACAATATATCTAATTTAAGTCAAAAATAACATTAATTTACCGAGTTTTTGGGTAATAATATTAATTTGACCTTTAAATCATCTTATCGATAATTTTGACAAAGAAATTAATTAGTATTGTCGAACGAAATTGTACACCAATAAAAATTAAGTGATTGTTGTTTTTAGAGTTCGATAAAAAACGAGGAACCTTATAATTTCATCATGTCTGTCTGTTCATCTTCTGCACTTATATTATAGCGCTATAGCTATATAATTTTTCAAAATTTTGCGATTGTATTTTCAAGGTGCATGATTTTAGTGTATTCAAAGACAAAATCATTTTTTGAGGCACCTTACTATATATGGGAACTTGAGATGGATGTATGTGGCCAGTGAATAGCTCTTTCAAAATGCTATTAAAAATGCTAAATAGTATTTTTCGTCACATTCATAATTCCCTCGTGTCTCCGCCCCTCTCTTTTTTTTCATTTTTTCTTTCTTTTTTCATTGTTTTCGTTTAGTTACACTTAAACCTTTTACAAAATTAAAAATTAATCTCTTAAAATATGAAAAGATAGATAATATCATTGTCGATATTACAACTGACCATCGTTCACCACTAAAACTTACACTATTGTAAATTCACGTACACACATATAATACAATAAAATAAGTCTATGGGTTTAATTCGCAATGTTCGAATCGACTAGAGCAGTGTTGCCAATTTGGCATATTTTTTCTTATTTAGCACATCTTTTTGACGTTTAGCATATAACATATTTTTATAAAACATAAAAAGTGTTGCAAACAAAGTTTGCAATGCCTCTTTTGTTATTATTACGGATATTAAGCACGTGTTTAGCCAAATGAAGCGAGTTAAAAGAAAACTGTGCAATCTTCGAGCGGTGAGAACACTTAATGCCATTCTGTATATCAGATTTGGCCTAAAGAGGGTAGGGCAGTGTTGTTATTCTTATACGCTTCCAGACGATGTACTGTGCTATATAGGTAGCAAAGAGAGTTACGGCTCTGGTTGTCAGATTTTCACATCGACAGCTATTGTTAATGAAGAGCAAGATACTGAAATTTTATTCCAAAATATAAGTTTGTGTAAAATTAAATATATCGTTATTTCTTTATCTACATTTTGTTTTTACCATTATTCAATAATAAATATAGCACTTTAAATTATGTTTGTATTTTAAAAATAAAGTTAGCATATTTTCGGCATTTTTAACACCACTCTAGCATATTTTGTAGTAGCCGAGTTGGCAACACTAGACTAGATTCGGCCGTTTGCTCCGATTTCTTTTGTAGGATCGATTTTTGTGGGACTTGTCCGTTAAAGCATTAAATATCATACGTTATATTTTGTCCGTTTTCGTTGCTTTTTAGACTTTATTGAGTTTTTGGAACACCACATCCGGGCAGATAGGAATTATGTATATGCACAGGTGGTTTACATAAACCACTCTCATACAGTTTTTGTGTATAAATTACTTAAATAACGAGAAAAATCGTTATAAAAATTTAGTATTTATTTAATTGATCTCGGCAGCTTCAAAACCTAACTACAAAACTATATTTAGTTTTAAAAGTTTATTTTTTTAAATCAAACGATTCAAAAAATATAATAAATGGACAGCAGCGTCCCAACTCAAAAAGGTTCCTTTTTACCTTTTCAGGTACAGAATCACAAAATTTGGTCTGAGTATTGAAGCCTACGATTACTCATTCGCAGTCACAATGTACTCACGCTTACCATTTGTAAACGCGTCGGACCATGCGCGCACGGTTGGCGGTGACTGCGCTATGACCTTCGTACAAGATCGCGGCCTTCAACAAACAACACATCGAAAAAACTTTACGCCGGATATTAAAACGAATCCCAGAAACGATATGAAATTGAAAAGTTAAAAATTAATCTCTAAAACTAAAGGAATACGTTTCCAATGAAAATCATATAAGACTTTCTTTTAAATACAAAAATAAATAAAAACTTGTAAATTCTTTCTCTTCAAATATTTAGTTACGTTGAATTTGTGCGTAGTTCAACATACACTTTGCCTACTTCTCTGCATTCCGTAACCTTTCAAATAAAACCGCTCAAGTGTGAATGCGACCCGCAATGTGAGATCTACGTACCTACTCCATTTAAAGTTACATATATGTTTTAATGCAATAATTGATTTAAATAATATAGATCCTCCCAGTATACAAAACAGTATTAAAGTCACATATATGTTTTAATACAATAATTGATTTAAATAATATAGGCCCTCCCAAATACAAACGGTATTAAAGTCACATATATTTTTAATACAATAATTGATTTAAATAATATAGATCATCCCAGTATGCAAAACGGTATTAAAGTTATATATATGTTTTAATATAATAATTGATTTAAATAATATAGATCCTCCCAGTATACAAAATGGTATTAAAGTCGCATATATGTTTTAATACAATAATTGATTTAAATAATATAGATTCTCCCAGTATTCAAAGTACTGGTATATAATATTTTTACGTCATCACTAACATTAAAACAAATGTACATGTATAAATATACTAGTCACTTGGGATCCACTTATTATTGGGATTACCTCTTGGATTATATCTTAGGATTACCTCGACGAAGTGCTCGTCGAAGTTGATCGTAGTCTGAACTACGTTTGAAGTACAGTCTGAAGTAAGCACAAAGCGAATCGAAGTACCTCTCTGCACTGTTTTCTTCGCCTAAGCTTGGATCAACTTCCCAAGTAGTGTAGTGCAGGCTTTAGACAGGACTTTCTAACCAGTGGGGAGCGCCTCCCTAGAGGGACATAAAGAGATCATAAGGGGGGCTCAGTGCGTTCGGACATTCTAAAGAAATATCCATCTGAAGTCTTAAATTCACTCAACATTTCATTCGGTCTCATGAGGGCACAAACGTAGCTTTACTACAATTTTATTTTATAATTATACTTGCTTATTTTGAAGAGTGGATACCAAAGTTTTAATTTATTTGATTATGCTTGTAATTAAGAAATAAATGTTGTAAAGATGATGATTTTTTTTATTGTGTTACAATAAAAAAACTCAAATGATAAAAAATGAATAGGGCATATATTTTTTATAATCTGGAAAGGCTCAACCCAAAAAACGTTGGAAATCCCTGGTCTAAGATATTAGTCTCATTCACACTTGGGACCTATTGTATTACTCCTATCTCTCGATGTCGACACAATTTGTTAACATTAAAACACGATTTTTTCTAAACAATTATCATTTATATTAATTTAATATGCGGAACTTGCACATGGAATGTTACAACTTTGATCATATTTGTGTTTGGACTTGTGGTTTTGCACTTACGGAATGAGCATGAAGTCGTATTAACTTTTACGTCATATTTTTTCGATAAAATTCTAGCACACGCTCACGACGGTTGCTATAAGCAAATGGCGTAAACTACGCGAGTTGTGTTCATTGCAGACAATTTATAGTAATTTTTTGTGCGTTTAATTAATAGGCATGGCCTCTATAATATTATTTATATCTTTGAATACAATACAAATATGTATATTTTAGTTTAGACATCATATGACATAATATACTAATTCACGCTATATTTTAAAGGGATACCTAAAAAAAATCATCTTTCTATTACTAATAACTTATAAATCAATGTACAGGTGAGCAATAAAATTCGCTTACCTTTAAAAACGGATCATACACAATGTTCAATAATTGTTTTAACTTTTATTTTAATTACTTGTATCAGTAGATACGAACAAATATTTAGGAACATAGGGTAGAAGTAAACATTTATGAAGTTGTCAAATGGATTGTAAAAATTTTTTGAACTACTTGCTAGAATGTTTAAAGTTTTCGATTCTTATTGGAAATTTAAAACAGCTTTAAGTTAATGTGAATACTGTTGTTTAAGTTACTGTGAATACTAAAGCTTTAAGTTACTGTGAATACTGCCTTCTATTCCATTTTAATAGTTTAATAACAGTTTTAAGTTACTGTGAATACTGTCTCCCATTCCACCTTAATAGTTTAAAATGAATCTTGGAGCATATCACCCGACACCTTAGAAGATCATGTAGTGCCAGACGCTGGATTTTCTGGCAAAGGATTTGCATTGATGCATGCTCACCGCTAAACTGCGATATGCATCAGAGATTACCTGCGCCAAGATGGGTTTATAGATTCTGCATTGGCCAGCAAGTAATCCAGATCTTAACCAAATGGAACATTTGCGAGGCGAGCTGAAACGATGGCAGTTGGAGACAGTTCTCACGGAGAAATGGGACAATATCCCACTGTCAACACTAAATGAGAAATGGGACAATATCCCACTGTCAACAATAAATGACCAACAGAATGGTGAGTGCCTCCAAAGCCCGAGAATACAAAAGCTCTTACTACGTGCAATTAAATCGCGCAATAATAAATTTAAAACATTTTTTTATCAACAGGACTTCTCATAGTTATATTTTGAAGTTTTTTTAGGTTTCCGTTCCTGAAAAGTAAAAACGGAACCTCAATAAGATCCCTCATACGAGTATATCTATCTGTCCGTCTATCAGAGCCGTTTTGTACATATACCGCTTGACGTGACGAATGAATTTAAAAATGCCTTTTTTTCACCCATACCCAACAAACGGAACAATAATAGCAAACTTTTAAGATGGCTTAATTTTGAGTCAGTTAAAAGGAATTTTGCCCAATACTCTTCATTTTACCATCGAAATTATAAATTTCGAATGAACATAGGCTGCAAGTATTTGATATTTGCCATTAAATTACAATATATAAAACTAAAAAGTTTATGTTTATTTATTTGTTCGCGCTAATATCCAAAATCAAACATCCGATTTGAAAAAATATTTTTGTGTTAGAAAACACATACTTCGATATGTATCGTCACGCTCATTGTGCGTTATACTCATTTTACATAGCGCTAGCTCAAAAAAAACAAAACTTCAACAGTAATACCGACATATATTTAGAGGAAAACTATCAAAAAAGTTAGCTACAGAAAAGTAAACACGGTAACATCATATGTGACCAGGAAAGTCTAAACGTCCAGCCTGGTCATAAGCGTGTACTTGAAATACGTAAACTCTTCAAAGCCCTGCTTTCCTCCTTCGCGACCCAAGCCCGCTTGTCCAACGCCACCGAAAGCCGGCTCTGGAGCAGATATGATACCTTCATTCACGCCCACCATACCGAACGTCAACTGTGGAACAACGCGTTGCACTTGAGTAAAATCATTGCTATATATATATGACGCCAGACCTTCCGATGTATCATTCGCTATCTCCACGGCTTCCTCCTCTGTCTTAAAACTCAGACAGGGTGCTATCGGACCAAATATCTCTTCGGAACATACTCTCATTTCTCGAGTTACATTTGTTATCAAAGTGGGCTGAAAATAAGTACCTCCCAATTCCTTATCTGCACTTCCACCGACCACTATTTTACCACCCTTCTTCACAGCATCATCAACTAACTTGACCATATGTTGAAATTGATTATTGTTAATCAACGGGCCAACATTGACTTTTTCATCCATAGTATCGCCTAACACTAATTGGGAACGCATCGCGTCAGCAAAGCGCGATACGAACTCATCGAACACGTCTTCCTGAATCAAAAACCTGTTTGCACAAACGCACGACTGGCCGTTGTTTCGAAACTTGCAGCTCATCGCGCTTCGCACCGCGTTATCTAAGTCGGCAGCCTTGAAAACTATGAAAGGCGCGTTACCCCCCAATTCTAAAGCTATTCTTTTTATTCCCACTGAGCACTGATCATACAATAACTTTCCAATAGGCCCAGAACCCGTAAAAGAAAGGCCCGCCACCAATTCACTTTGACACATGAGTTTGCCGACAGCTGCTATATTTTTCCCACTGCAAGGTACAGCGTTTATAACGCCATCGGGTAGTCCAGCTTTTTGGGCTAGTTTTAGAGTGGCGAGGGCACTTAGGGGCGTTTCCATGGCTGGTTTGATAACGGCCGTGCAACCTGTGGCCACCACTGCTCCAACTTTGCGAGCTATCATCGCAAATGGGAAATTCCAAGGTGTGATGATAGAAATAACGCCGATCGGGTACCTAGTAATGAGAATATCCTTACCTTTCCACGGGCTGGGCACAATTTCGCCGTAAATATGCCTTGCTGAATCAGCGAACCAGCTTATGTATGCGCAGCCATAATCTAACTCGACGCGAGATTCATTTAAAGATTTCCCGCTCTCGACTGTCACAATTTTCGCTAATTGTTCTCTTTCACACTGGATTAAATCGTTCCACTTTCGGAGAATCCTCGAGCGCTCTTTGGGAAGTGTCCACTGCCAGGTTTTGAAAGTTTTGGCCGCCGCATTCAGTGCTAATTGCACGTCCTCCACGTCCATGTCGGGAATTGCTGATAAAGTTCTACCATCCACAGGGCTGGTAACGTTCATAGTTTTTCCGCTTTTCGCGCTCACCCATTTGCCTTCTATCAAACCTTGGTTTACTTCTATAAAATTTTTATGATGTATTTTGAAATGATTGCATGCGCGACATATTTGGCCTCTTTTCAAATTAAACATGTTGCAACAAAGTTGAAATCGTAATTTTTTTAATTCACTCTACTCCGAACTGAAATTTACCAATTTTTCAAAAAGTTTCTTTTGAGTTTGACGTTTCATTTCAAATAATATCAACTTCCTTTTTACTTATGCCTAAACTGCCAGCGGCAAATGATACAATTTAGAACTTCTTTTATTACCGTATCATCCAACATCTGAGAATGAATTTGACCAGCGAAAATTAGCAATAAGCAAAAATTTGTAGAAAAATATATTTCCATTATTCATCGTAAACTTGGGGAAATGAAATAAGTGCTTGAATCAAAAAGGCAAACTGATTAAAAGTTTTTTTATCATGATGTTATACATTCATTTTTTCATGCAACTAACACTTACGTCTAACTTCTCACCATTATTCACTAGACCAAAAATATGTCCTCTTGCTCCAAAAATTTTTCTTCTTTTTTTTCCACTTAGAATCATATTAGTGATCACCTGTGTACGTCAACGAGAGGAGTGTCAAGAGCCCATTTCGATAAATGTTATCGAAATACGCCCCATACGACTTCTCTTCGCTTAAAACTAAGGTTACTAGGGTTCCAAACTCGCCCTGGTATGAGAAGAAGCCCCGAACAAACTCAGCCAGGGTTGACTCTATTGTGATCACTGTTTCACAAACGTCACTTAATACAGTAGCTAGAGCAGTCCATTCCCAAGCTTTCTTATCATTTATATACTCATTTATACTATAATAAGATTTTTCTATCAATTTATTTTTAACAAATATTTTAAATTTATTTAATGAAAAATCTACAACATTCATTGGTAGTTTGTTATAAAAACATATACAATTGCCCAAGAAAGAATTATTTGTTTTATCCAGCCTAGTGCTGAGTGTGGCAAGTTTATTCTTATTTCTGGTATTGTAATTATGGAAATTACTATTTCTATTAAATTTATCAATATTTTTGTGCACATGCAGTAAATTTTCATAAATGTATTGACTGTGTATGGTCATTATTTTTATTTCTTTAAATTTATTTCTAAGCGATTCTTTAGCCCCCATATTATAGATCGCACGAACGGCCCGCTTCTGCAGGACAAATACGGTGTTAATGTCAGCACAACAATACCCCACAACAATATACCATATGACATAATGCTGTGGAAATAACTAAAGTAGACCAGTCTAGCTGTATCGATGTATGTTAGCTGTCGAATACGTTTAACTGCATATGCAGCAGAGCTCAGCCTATTCGATAAACCACAAATATGTCGGCTCCATTGAAGTTTCGAATCCAAGGTAATGCTTAAAAAGACGGTAGTGTCAACTAAATCCAATTTTTCATTGTTGAGTTGCACATTGGTTGTAACACCTTTAACGGTTGATACTGTAAATTTAATACATTTGGTTTTTCCTTTATTGAGCAATAAATTATTAACATTAAACCAATTTACAACTTTAGAAAGAGCACTGTTTACTTCGTTAACAATTATTTGTCGTCTGTTTATTTTAAAAGTCAAAGATGTCATGCTGATCCTTTACAAGATAAGGTAGGTCATTAATGTAGATTAGGAACAAAAACGGTCCCAATACTGTGCCTTGCGGCACGCCCATTTTGACCAATGACCCAGGGGAACGTTTCCCATTCACGTCTACTTTTTGCACCCTACCGTTTAGATATGAAACAATGAGGTCAAGAGCTTCATCCCTTATTCCATAGTGGTGTAACTTCCTAATCAATGTATCATGATTTACGCAATCAAATGCCTTGGACAAATCACAAAACACGCCAAGCGCATCACATGATTCCTCCCAGGCATCGAAAATCTTTTGAATTAACTCAACACCAGCATCGGTTGTTGAGCGATTATTATCTTTAAAATGTTCTATTAGCTGACCTAAAATGAGCTTTTCAAATACTTTACTAAAAGTAGGTAGCACCGAAATAGGTCTGAAATTGGGATCCGTAGTTCTACCAGATTTAAATAATGGCGTTATTTTACTATGTTTCATTAGATCAGGAAATTCACCACATTCAACACAGTTGTTAAATATAATCGCTAAATCAGGTGCAACAATGTCAATTAGCTGTGTAAGCATACTCACGGAAAGATCCCATAAGTCATTCGTCTTTTTAACATTTATGAGTTTAAAGGCTTTAATTATTTCTCGGACGTGAACTTTTCTGAACTTAAAGTTGACACCACACTCAACTACATTTTCATTTAGTAAATTTAGGGCATCGGTAGGCGAAGAGTTCAAGGATTTAGTAGTAGAAACTGGAATATTCGTGAAGAAATTTTCGAAAGCGATTGCGAGTTCTGAATCTGAAGTGACTTGCTTGTCACCAATGTTTACTTTAAACTTATTGCTTGGTGATTTGAGTTTTCCAGTTTCCTCATTAATCATTTTCCAAGTGGCTTTGATTTTATTGCTACTGTTATCAATCTTAGACTTCAAATATTGTGACTTGGCCACTTTACATTCTATCTTGAAAGTTTTGGAAAATAATTTCACATTGTCATTAAACTCTTTGCTTGTATTAAATTGCCTCTCTGCGTAAAGTTCATATAACTTTTGGCGCATAATATGTAGTTCAGGCGTAGCCCAATGACTAAAAGTTAATTTGTCAGTGACTACAATAGTTTTGGTGGTAAACACAGATTTATATAATTGTACGAAAGTATTAAAAAATCTGTTATACATCACATTCGGACTTAAATCGCTAGATAAATTTGGTAAATTATTAATTAAATCATTTTTAATTTTATCTACTCGCTTAGAATTAGAATTAATTTTATGCACATTTTCAATTTGTATTAACTGGCCGCAATGATCAGATTTTAATGCGTTGATAATATCTTTACTTGAAGGTGTCATGTTGGTAAAGATATTATAAATACAGGTAGCACTATCACTAGCAATTCTAGTCGGCTCCATAAACATGTTTTTGAGATTATATGATGAGAAAAGGTTTAAAAATGGAATATTTTTATTTTCTAAAATATCTAAATTAAAATCACCACAAACTATGATTTTCTTATTAGATTTAGTTAATTTAATTAATACCTCATCCATTATTTTCTCAAATAGCTCGTAGGGAACAGAAGGGGGGCTATAAACACAAACAACAATGAACCGCTCCAATTCTACTGATGCTAATTCAATTGTTCGCTCAACAGATAGGTTCACTATATCCTTACGTTCTTAAATTTTAAATGCTTATTTAAAAATATCAAGGAACCACCACATTTGGCATTAACTCTGCTGAACGAACTACCAACCTGGTGGTTGTTGAAATTGAACATTATTTCATAATTTTTTAGCCAATGTTCAGACACACAAAAAATATTAATTTCAATTTACCACTAATACCTTGTATATTCTGATGCACCAGGTTGATAAATTTCATATTATTACTATTATTAACATTATGTGATTTAATGTTCTTATTATTATAATTAGCAAGCAAATGTATTTGGCTAGAGGATTCCCCTATTGTCATACTAATTAGTTTAAATTACTTGGAAGTACTTCCAAACTCTCATTTTCACTGTCGAAATAATGCTCAATAGGAGCACCCTGTTTAGCCAAATTATTGGTTATACTACAAAACAAATATGATAGCGAAACAGCTATCTGTCGTTTAATACTAGAAGGTAGGTTATACCTAGCATTGGTTAAATTATGTTTTTTTCTAACAAAATTGTTAGTATCGATGACATGGATCTGTTCATTAAAAGTACCCACATTGTACATTAATAAATTCAACTTATATCTAAGGCCATTTTCAGCTTGTGGCAACATGTTACTGTAAGGGAATGTAAACATTATTATTTTGTTAACATTCAACTTTGACAATTGTTCAAAGCATTGTAGGAATGTAGTTTTGTTAACACTCCCTCTATTTCTCATAAAAATGACTAAGGTGGTGTTTATATTAAATTTACTGCTGTCCTTGATAATTTGTGAAGTTAAATCACTCAATTGACAATTATGATATCAGTTATTCAATACATTTTGCTGAGTGAGATGTTCAGCTAGAAAAATACCCATATTTGTTCCAATTTCTTCACTGTACATGGTTATATTTGAGGAAGTATTATTTATATTTGATATTGTACTACTGAAGGAACTATTGATACAGTTTTGCTCTATATCAGAATCAGAATCAGATCTGACACACAATTTACTCTGTGTCAAGAGAGCTACAGCAGGAGATGGAGTACTACTGTGTCTGTATGCACAAGAACACTTATTTGTCAATGAGTCAAACTGGTCTGATTTATATTGTGATAATCTAAGTAGCTCGTCCATACCCAGCTGACACTCACCGAACATTTTTTGAGATGTTTCCTACTTAGCAGTGATACTCCTTAATGAAACTTGTAGTTGTGCTATGTGTGATTCAAGCAATTGTATGTCATCCTCATACTGTAAATTTCTTTTTTCTAAGTCATTATTATAAGACTCTAGTTTGCTAAATTGTATGTTTTTAAATTTTAAATTTTTTGTTATAAACTTATCTTTCTTTAACATTTTTCTAGTTTTCTTAATAAATCTACTAATTTTAGTATATTTTTTTAGTTTGTTACTGCCACAATTCATCAACCTCTCCTTTGGTAAAATATCAGTCAACTTGTTGCTAAAAGAAGGGTCTTCAGTTGTACCAGCAACCAACTGAGGAGCGGAGTCCACTAATTCTTCAAATAAACTGAGTGTATGGAGAGCAGTTGAATTATGTGTAGTCTCCTCTAGATCTGATATCTTCTGGTAGGCGTCCCTCAGCTCATGCTCCAGAGAAGCACTGCGCATCAGAGTTTGTTCATACTCTTCCCGACACCCATCAAATTGATCTACTAATAATTGTAACCTGTCACGCTCCTCAATCACATCATTATAGGACGTATGAAGACTACATAATTGAAGTTTAGACTCCATTTGTTGAGTAAGTGCTTTACGAGTCATCATTTTGATGTTATACAAGGACTCACTGTCACTTTTCAAGACGCTTTTTTTGCACTTAGTACAATTTAATTATTCGTGTAAATTTACACCAAACCTTATTACTATCACATTAGACACACAAAATATTTTTGATAAAACTGGAAATGGGTTTATTTTACACTTAAAATATAGTTTAATTCAATAATTAAATAGGAGCTGTTCAAATCAGCTGACACTCCGAGTGTTGCCACAAGCAAAAAAATGAATCGATACGCTTCCAATTTGTATAGTATACTACTGTTGAAATAAATTATATTTAGGAGAAAGTTTAGTATGGATAAATTAATTGGTACAAAGATGCTCAAAAAGTCGACTTTTATACGCGAGGAAAAACTAAAATCAACAAACGGGACGAATATTTACTAAAAATGATCAAAATAAAAAACAATAAATAAAAGACACAAATAAACCACAATGTACAATTTAATATCTTAACAGGATATCGATATATAGTAAATAAAACACACAATGTACAGTTGATTATCTTAACAGGATGTCGATATATAGTATTTTATTTAATTAGCAAAAATAATTGTTGACTAATATTATAGGTAAACTATATTTTTCTTGTTAAATTTTACCAATTATTGACCAATATTTCAATGAAATTTGTCTTTATAAATATTTCTTGAGTCACATATAATTGGATATTTGACTAAATTTTTTTTATTTCATTAATCATAATTTCAAAGTAAAAGCTGATGAAGAATGAAAAAAATTTTTAATAATCTTAAAAATTTACTGAGTTATAAAAATTTTAATTTAACCTTTAAAGAAGGACGGCCATACTGTGTTGTGAAGTCATTTTTAATATTGCACATTATATTCTACGAGAGGAAGAGACAGGGATATACCCAACCGTAATCCGTATCTTAAAATTTAGAAGCCTACAACTGGCTTATTTTTCAATTAATTTTTGAATTTTTTTCAAGACTGGTTTTTAATTACCTTATATTTTAAAATTTAGAATGAGTCAACTACCGTATTTATATCGTGTTCCTCAGCCAAATCTCAGAAAACTGTCCCAAACAAGAAAAAGTCGACATCCTTTAAAAAAAACGGGATATATTTCAGACAAAAACAAATACAAAAATTCGTTCAAATGTAGATCTTATCCTGAACACCACACAGCAATGTATACTTATGAAACATGTACTCTTCAATTCCCTGCTTGCCACCTATCCGTCCTATACCAGACTCCTCAATACCACCAAATGGCGATTCTGCGGCAGATATTAAACCCTCATTGACACCCACAATGCCAACTTTTAATTGCGGAAGAACACGTAGTATTTGAGTGAGATCATTGGAGAATATGTACGCTGCTAGTTTTTTCTTAGCTTCGTTCGCGTATAGCAAGGCTTCTTCCTCCGAACTAAACTTAATGCAAGATATTATTGGACCACGTATCTCTTCATGGTAAATATTCATATTCTTCTTTACACCTGTCATCAGAGTGGGATGGTAATACTTATCTCCTATCTCATTAGCGGGACATCCGCCCACTACCACCTTAACACCCTTCCTAACGGAATCGTCAATTAAGTCGACCACATGCTGCATGTGAGCCATGTTGATTAAAGGCCCCAGGTTGACGTTTTCATTCATAGGATCGCCCAGCACCAATTTCGATGACATTGCATGCGACATCCGCGATACGAACTCGTTAAACATGTCTGTATGTATGAAGAACCTGTTAGCAGCAACACAAGACTGGCCGTTGTTTCGAAATTTGGCAACCAACGCACAACGTACGACGTTATCCATGTCGGCCGACTTGAAAACAATGAAGGGGGCGTTGCCTCCTAATTCTAAAGCTATTCGCTTGACTCCTTTCGCACATTGCTTGTATATAAGCTTTCCGATAGTCGAAGAACCCGTAAAGGCAACGCCCGCTACTAGTTTACTCTCGCACAAAAGTTTTCCGATACTCGGCGCGCTCTTATTGTGGCAGGTTACCATGTTGATTACGCCATCCGGTATACCTGCTTCTTGAGCCAATTTTACTGTGGCAAGGGCGGTAAGCGGTGTATCCTCAGAAGGTTTGACGACGCACGTGCAACCGGCAGCCAGCACGGCTCCGACTTTTCGAGCTATCATAGCCAAGGGGAATTCCCAAGATGTAATGGCCGAAACTACGCCGATCGGCTGTCTAGTCATTATGATCTTTTTACCACGCCACGGGCTGGGTACAACTTCGCCGGTCGTGAGCCTCGCCGAAGCCGCGAACCATTTTAAGAAAGAGCAGCCGTAATCAACTTCTTCGCGAGCTTCGTCAATAGTTTTCCCGCTCTCGGATGTTATAATTTGCGCCAACGTACCCTTGTCGCGCAAAATTAATTCGCACCACCTCTGGAGAAGTTTCGACCGTTCTTTAGCGAGTGTCCATTGCCACCATTTGAAGGCATTTGACGCCGCGCGCAATGCCAATTGTGCTTCTTCTAAACCCATGTCGGGTACGCAAGATAAGGTTTGGTTGTTAGCCGGGTTGACCACCCTCATCATCTTACCGCTCTTCGAACCCACCCATTCGCCGGCTATAAATGCTTTGTTTAACCTAGACAAGTGTTTGCGATGTATTTTGAAATGGATATAGAAGCAGTAGATTTGCCGTCTCGTAGAAGGAAACATTTTATAGTTTTTAATTTTTGTATTACTTATTTACAAATTATCTAATTTATTAAAAAACATAATTTCGAATTTGACGTTTTAGGGAAAATATATCTTCTTCATCTTAATCGTCATTCACAAATACGCTGCCAGCATTTGAAATTTATGTTTTATTATAGGAAGAATGCAATTAAACGCCCGTTGTTTTTCTTCATTCTTTTAATCTTTAAGTTTTAGGGTTTCGTACCCCCAAAAAGAAAAACAGAATATTTGTAAAATTACTCTTGTATTTGTGAAATTAAGTAACAGACTTTTTTAGTTTTATTTATCCTATGGCGCACCGTTTGAAAGGGAAACTTATAATGGAATCAAAAACATTATTTTCCGAATTTTAAGTGGTTTTATGCAATAAAATAAATATAAAAGCGCATTTCCCGCTTATTTAAAAATTGGAAAATAACAGAGTTGCTAAGACCTGACTAGAAGATTACAGCGATTATCCTAAATCTTACACTTTTTGAGAAGTTCGATATATTTTTACGTCTATTAAATTTCGAGGCAAAATATTAATAATTGGAAAAGTAATATTAAATAGTTTGAAAGGCAAAATGTGTACCCTTATAGGTTTAAATTTTAACCTGTACCTACATATATAGGTACGGAACCTTCGTAGTGAGATTGTATTCATACTTAAAAGGTTTTAGTTCCTTGTTGTAACAAGTTTCGTACTATTTTTTCGTATAGAGAATCTGAATAGCAAGGGTACCAGTTTGCTTAGTTTCAAATGTTTTTTTATGATTGTAACGTAGAGGTAATATTTAATGAAACATTACAAAGTCCATGTTTTAAAAAATTTTCTTTTATTTTTTTTTTTTATTTAGTCGCATCCGCCTGTCCGGCTGAATTTTTCTGCAGATTTAGACCTATGCGCATGAAATTTTGGAAATATATGCTTTATGCTGAGATGCCAAATAATATCATAGCCAAATATTAAGAAAAAGTGCAGTTTATGGGGAGCTAGCATAAATTTAAAGTGAGAGCGAAAATGGTTTTTCATATATCAAATCCAAGGGCTATCATTGAATAGGTTTTTTTTTAAATAAAAGCGAAATTCCATTTATTATTTTTCATTTTTAAATTTCCCTTCGCCCCCCTTTCCTGTAATTTTTAAATTATGGGTTTGAAAAATCTTCAGTATTATACACTAGCATTGGATAAGAAGTCTTAAACAAAATTATTTCGCCTAACTTGTATTTCAGGGGATGTAGACAAATACGGAACCCTACTTTTTACGTGTCGCGACGCACATTGGGCTGCTTTTATTTTTTTATTTCAAATGAATTATTTTCGACATAAATGTTAGCAAGACGATTAACATTCGAATTTAACTCATAAATTGAAAATCACTAATTTTTCATAAATTGAAAATTATATATCATTCTTTGGAAATTACTTTGGAATTAATGTATTTTTTTGTTAAATTTGGATTTTTATCCGTTAGAGTGCTGATGAGCGCCATCGCGCTCGTGCGTACTAACTAAATTTGCCCGAAATCAGTTGCTGTTTGCGCGAAATCAGTTACTGTTTAGCGCGCGGTAGGAGAGGTCGCTCGCACGCATCGCTAATACAGGTTGTCCAGTGGCAGATTTCAATGTTTGAAAAATTGTAAAAAAAAACTACACCTCTAATTTTGTATTAGTAGGTAGGTAGGTTTATTTTAACTTTATAACAACAAATGCGGATTTCATTTTTTAAAAACCACGTTTTCCAAATGGCGGCCATCGAGTCTGACACACTCTTCGAGTCTAGCACGCATGTTTTCAAAAACGTGTTTGCAGAGCGACTGGGGTATCCTACTGACTTCGGCTCAAATATTTTCTTTAAGTTGTGTCACAGTGCTCGGATTTGTTTTGTAAACAACGGATTTTAAGTATCCCCATAAGAAAAAAGTCACATGGGCTTAAATCGGGTGACCTAGGTGACCACGATACGGTACCGTTTCGGGATATGTTTTTTTTTCTGGAAATGACTGCCGCACTGCATTCATGGACACATTAGCAGTGTGAGCTGTGGCCCCGTCCTGCTGGAACCATGTGTTTTGGTTGAAGGATGGACTATTCTGTAGTTCTACTCTGAAAAAGTCATTTAACATCTGGGCATATCTCTCCGTATTCACAGTTACAGTTTGGCCACGTTGATTTTCAAAGAAATAAGGCCCTAGGCACACCAAACTGTTACTTTAGGCTTATGTAAAGGCTCTTGATGCACTTGTCTTGGGTTGTGGACATCCCAGTAACGAAAGTTCTGCTTATTCACATATCCTTCAATGTGAAAGTGAGCTTCGTCACTAAAGAATATGTTGACCATCCGGGTAGCAGTACGAAATCTCAACAACATCACCTCCGCGTAAGTTTTTCTTAATTCAAAGTCAGAATCGTGTAAATCTTGAATAATTTGAATTTTATATGGACGGAACTTGAGCTTTTTTCGCATTATTACCTGTAAAGTTGATTTCGGAATTCCCAATATCGATAAACGTGTACGCAGTGATAAACGGGGATTTTCAACGACAGAAACCATAACACGGTGTAGGTCCTGGCCTGGGCCTATTTAATGTTGATCCTGTAGCTCTGAACCTTGCTACCCATGACTGAATGAGGTTCATCGATGGTCCATCACGTAATCGACGAATACTGTAAAGATTATTAAATCGACGGCGTGCTACAGACAGTGAAAATCCACTCGAAATGTACGCCTCGATGGCAATAGCGCGGTGCTCTCCACTCCACTGTTCCATGGCTACTAAAACATCCGCACCGCTTGCGCTTCTAACGACGGCCCCCGCGGCCCTCCTACGTGTTGCGTTCAGAAACTATGTTTGTTCAAACTTTGAAATCTGCCACTGGTCACCCTGTATTTTATCTGTCTATGTGTTACATAAAGTTCAAATTATAATATTATTAGTAATTACAATATAAAAAGGATCCAGGAAAAGACAATTTTCAACCCATAACGTCGGAATACGAAAATAATTCGAGTGAAAATGATAATTTTTCAAGTTGTGAAGAAAGTGATAATGGGAGTGACATTGTGGTGCGCTCATAATTTGGCGTAATGTAAATTTTGAGTGATAGTGACAATAGTGACGATAACAATTATTTTGCTACGATGTGACTTTGATTTCAGTTTTTCTTATAATTTTTGTTCACAATATATATATTCCCATAATTTTTTTTTGTATTTTATTATCCTTGTACAAGTTTTTATTAAAAAAACACCGAAAAAATTATTAAAATTGGATAATTTTTGGAAGAGATACAGTTTTTTTTCGAGACAAGGGTAAATGACATCAAAAACAAAAGATTTCTTTGGGATTTTTGAGTATATATGAGTAAAAAACCATGGCACTAAAACGGTTAAAATAACATAACAAGTTAAATGTCTGTCGCGTTGTCTGTTCAAGACAGGTGCATATTTAAGAAGGGGATATTAATATTATTTTCCAAAATACTCTTGTATTAGCACTTGCTGGGAAGTCAATCGTTTTCGTTACTTAAAAGTTAAAAAAAAACAAGTAATAACAAATGCAAACAATTGCTGCATTCCAATATTACAATGGAGATAATAAACCAAATGACTCTTGTAAAATACTCTTGTATTCAAATACTCTTGTAAAATACTCTTGTATTATATATTCAAATATATATTCAAGATAATAAACCAAATGACTCTTGTAAATACTCTTGTATTCAAATACTCTTGTAAAATACTCTTGTATTATATATTCAAATATATATTCAAATACTCTTGTAAAATACTCTTGTAAAATACTCTTGTATTATTTATACTCTTGTAAAATACTCTTGTATTAAAATACTCTTGTACTCTTGTATTCAAAATACTCTTGTATTAGCACTTGCTGGGACGTCAATCGTTTTCGTTATTTAAAAGTTAAAAAAAACAAGTAATAACAAATGCAAACAATTGCTGCATTCAAATATTACAATGGAGATAATAAACCAAATGACTCCTTAAAAAATAGAAGTCAGTAGCTATAGTAATAATAATAGCTATAGTAGTAATAATTTCTTTTAAATCTATTTAAATTAAACTGCACGATGCTTTTACAAAACATGTTCTCAAAATTTTTCAATAAATCATTAAATTAAACGTTATCACTTTAAGGGGACGAGTGACTTTGTAGAAGTCCGTTTTTTTAAAGTTACTTTTAGAGTTCTGTAACCAACGTCCTTATAGAGATACCATGTCCGATCTGAATGTCATTGCCGTTTTACTCGCAAAGTATTAATGCTATAAAGTTGAAATATGACATGGTTGTACAAACTTCTAACGTCTGCAATGATATAAAACTAAATCTTTAAAAAAAGTTTATTAGAATAGCACTACTATCTGTAGCGGGGTGATTCTTTTACTGCATACCCCATTATGTAGGATATCGTTGACTAGGTCGTTCAAAAACATTGGGAATATACCGTGAACACTTTTTCGATACAGGGAATATACCATGAACACTTTTTCAATACAGGGATCTGTAGCGGGGTGATTATTTTTACTGCATACCACATTATGTAGGATATCGTTGACTAGGTCGTTCAAAAACATTGGGAATATACCGTGAACACTTTTTCGATACAGGGAATATACCATGAACACTTTTTCAATACAGGGATCTGTAGCGGGGTGATTATTTTTACTGCATACCACATTATGTAGGATATCGTTGACTAGGTCGTTCAAAAACATTGGGAATATACCATGAACACTTTTTCCGTTTAATAGATGTTAAGTTTTAAAATAGTAATTTTTGTTAGAGTTATATATCTCCACCCCCAACTAGCTAAACCGCAATTTTTGATTAGCTTAAAAGTATTCACAATAGTTTTATGTATATAATTATATATAACGAAATTAAAAGCAAAATGATCACAGCTAAGTAGGCTCTTTTAGTTTACGAATAATAGTCGATCAACTTACGATATGTAGATGGATCTGTCAAAAGTTCATAGAAACTATATACAAGTGCAAATATAATAAAAAAACGAGTGTGCTTTAGACCACACGACTGAAGTAAAACTTCAAATTCACAAAATATGAACTTTAAAATGAATTTATAATTTTATTCACTTTAAACGTAGAATATTTAATGTATTGAACAAAATAATAATTTATAAAATTGTTCAAGAACGAAATGAAATTATAAAATAATCAAAAAATCACCGTTCGCGTAACCCTAGCAAACTCGCATATATATATATATATTTATATATATATGTATATATATATATATATATATATATTTCAGGCACTGACTATGAGAGAAAGAGAGAAAGAAAATGTGTGCTCGCACCTCTCTCTCTTGTCCCTACAGTAATGTACGAAACGTAACTCTCTCTCTCTCTCTCTCTCTGTCTTCACTAACTTACATTTCCCTCTCAACTTCCGTTCGCCTCGCCCGATCACACTTTTCGTAACGCTCTCGTCACGCATTCACCAGCTTACTCCCCAAGTCAAGCGTGCATAAAGAAGTTTTACTTCAAAAATAAGTTTTCACTTTAAAATTTATGTTTACTATATCTGTAAAATGTAGGCAACATAATTACATTGTGAAAAAGTAATAGTTTAATAGAGATAATATGTATCCTTAATGTTACTTATCTATTATATTTATTAGTTTAATAGAGATACTATGTATCCTTAATGTTACTTATCTATTATATTTATTAACGATATAAGTACCTGTTTAAATTTAAGAATTACAGTAATGTTATTATCATTTTATTTTATTCATTATTTGTCCAACTTAGTTAAACAGAGCGCTTTACATAGATAACTTGTAATCCATAAATGCATCTTTATTTGATTGATAAGTTAGTAACAAGTGTTTTCCGTATTAATTATACGTCTTCCAGTACGAGTTCTAGTCGTACTTGACAGGTTTAATTGTATAAGTATAGCCATGAAGGAGATAAAACTAGACAAAAAAATTCATTCACTTGAAAATGATGTAAGAAGATTCAGATTTTTTAAATTATAGGTCCAAAAATAAACAATATTTACCAAAATATGAAAAATATTGAGACTTTAGATTCCGATAAAACACTATAATTCTGAGGTTAAGTGCCTACCCCTGAAAAAGCTCCACAGAGATGAAATACACCAATATACATTACTTAGTAATAGTTACTACCCCCTAGCTTTGGGACACTTTTTATACGGCTATACTGATAGGCCCATTGCCTAAATATTACTTTGTATTCTAGTTTAAATCCATGTATTTCTGACAGTAATATGTTTAAGACAAAAAAATTTTTTTTCTCTTCTAGCAATCTCAAAATTTGATACATCTTATAGGGAGGCCTGCGTGATATATAACTTGAGTGAATTGGTGTTTCTTATCATTTTTCCTACCCCTATATACCAATTTCCCTTATTGACTTAAGCCGTGAAATAAATTTCCACAAAATATTCATCCCGTCTTTTATACCAGTTTAAAAATGTTTTTGTGTTCTGTATCAACATTTAAAAAAACAGGATATTATACAATTTTGAGGATGTTTACTATAACAGAAATACTTAATATTTTCACCAATAAACCATAAGATAATTTGAAATAAATGAAACCCTCTTTGCAAAAAAACCTATAAAAATTAGGGATAACTTCGTTCACTGTCAATATCAGTTAATGAAAATTTAATGAACATTCATAAAAGTTAGTTTAATAAAAATTTAATGAACATTCATAAAAATTACTTAATGACAATGCAAAAAAATGACTCCAAAAACCGAATCAAAAATATTTAAACAGTCGTTATCCTCTTAAGAAACAAAAACATACCTGTTATCATGGTCTTTCTAATTTGTAGATTTTTTTCCTAAAATTACTTGTAAAAATTCATATAAATGAAAGAAATGCACTGTTTGCAAAAAAAACTATAAAAATCAAAGATAACTTCGTTCGCTGTCAATATTAGTTAAAGAAAATTTAATGAATATTCATAAAAGTTAGCTAAATAACCTAACGATAATGCAAAAAAATGACCTGTTGCTCCAAAAACCGAATGAAAATGCAAAAGAATGAACTGTTGATCCAAAAACCAAAAGAAAAAAAAATTAAAACTGTCGTTACCCTCTTAAAAAACAAAAACGTACCTACTGTAATGGTCTTTTTTTCCTGAAATTTGTTGTGAAAATCTTTCCACAAAGTTTTTTTGCCCTATTACAAGGTTATATTTTACACTAATATCTAACTAACTTTACAGTATTTCTATTATTATACAGACTTCGATTGATAAATCTTACTGTATGCATAGTTAGTTCCGTCTTATTTTAGAAAAGACACATAATACAGACAATAACACAATTTAAGACTTGTATTATTACAGAGAATAACACAATTTAAGACTTATATTATTACGGACAATAACACAATTTAAGAATAATATTATTACAAACAATAACACAATTTAAGACTTGTATTATTACAGAGAATAACACAATTTAAGACTTATATTATTACAGACAATAACACAATTTAAGACTTATATTATTACAGACAATAACACAATTTAAGACTTGTATTATTTTGTTGCCACAATATAAAACTGAATTTAGTATCAGAATTAACTCTATATATTTCTCAGTGTACACTGTATTTATTACGCGTGTCATATATAGCGGCGTAATATATAATCAAGACGTGGGCGCAAGTCCAGCGCAACTTTGTCGCTACTGTTGAAAAGTTGTTAGTATCTAATAACAGCATTTTAATAAAAACAAGTCCATAAACTCGGTGACAAAATTGAAACAAACCATGAGAGGAACATTTGTATGCGCGATCATCTCGTTGCGGAAAAGAGAACGTTGTGACTTGTTTCTTTTCAGATGTTCACAAATATAACGCTCTGTTGCTATTTCAGAAGTTGTTAGTACTTAATAACAGTATTTTAATAAAAACAGGACTGTAAACTCGGTGACAAAATTGAAACAAACCATGAGAGGAACATTTGTATGCGCGACCATCTTGTTGCGGTAAAGCGAACGCTGTGACTTGTTTTTTTTCAGACTTTCACAAATGTGACGCTCTGTCGCTACTTGAGAAGTTGTTAGTACTTAATTACAGCATTTTAATAAAAACAGGGCTGTGAACTCAATGAAAAAAAATGAAACAAACCATGACAGGAACGTTTATATGTTGAGAAGTTGGTAGTGTTTAATAACAGAATCAGAACACAAGTCATAACGTTGTTATTTGTACAGCAGCAGAAGTTGTTAGTACAAATAACAACGTTATGACTTGTTTTTCTTTTCAGACGTTCACAAATGTAACGCATTAACAATCTTCAAAGGATCAGGTCATATAGACGCATCGAAGAATCGAGATGAGATTGAAGATAAATAGTTATTGTTCAGATTTTTTTAAATTTTCATCTGATAGCCTGAAAATTTTAGAGAGGTGTGACGGGTTTTAATCTTCATAACAATTTCGTTAGTTCCTTGGTATGAATCATTAGAAATACAATTTTAATATATTTTTGAAAGATGTACAAAAGATTCGATTTATCCAAACCTTTTGTTTTCTTAATAACGTTTTACAAATATTAACAGCATCATGAAATTCAAATCGATGCATACAAGTTCACTTTTGGGTACTTACCGGAAAAAATAATTTCTACTATATTACGTAAATTTATTGGAAAAAATTTATTATATATAAGATTAATTTACGTAAGGCATTAAAATTTTTCTGTTTGCCCCTCTGCTTAACAATAAGCAGAGGGACAAATAGATACATTTTAATGCCTTACGTAAATTAATCTTATATATAATAATTTTTTTTTAAATTTACTTAATATTTTATGGGATAAAGTTAATCCCATAAAATATTAAGTAAATTTCGATAATTTGTTTTGATCGAACCCATATTTTTAGAAGATTTTATTCTAGGTTACCGCTAAGACTTCTAGAAATAAGTTATAGACTTGCGAGATTATCGTGTATTTGCCCTCAAAGTAAATGAGGTAGCGACAATCTCAATTCTCAAGCGAGCAACATATATGGGGTAAAGCCGTTAGTTATTGCTAATTATAAATAAAGAAATTATATTCCATAATGTAAGCGTACGTGTATCATTCATAAACACATCCATAACATTTTCACTTAAGTGAATATAAATTTCTAACCTCCAAATTGCCAATGGTTCTTACGTAACTGAACCGTTATATAATTAAGGGAGTAAAATAAATATAATAATAAGAAATTTTGAGACTGAACTTTTCTATATGGGTTGTCATTAGTATATGATATCAACATTGTCATTAGTATATGATATCAACATTGTCATTAGTATATGATATCAACATTGTCATTAGTATATGATATCAACATTTGCAATTGCAAATGTTGATATCATATACTAATGACATAACTTAAAATAAAAGAAATATAGACATTAGAGATGTGTAACTCATGAGTGAGAGATATAAAAGATATAGCTCACATGTTACGATCATATCTATCACTCACTCACCTGAAATCAAAATGTATCAGTATATCACCAGCTCAGGAGTGATCCGCGTCTTTTTCGTTTCACCAAATCAATCATTTCACTCACTCGTCGCGTCGTGAAGTAGACATGAAAGTATATTTTTTGACATTACATGAAATAGATAGAAAACGATCGAACTGTTTAGTCAAATTTGCAACTGGATCACGATCGAATGTGAACGCTGTGATAAAGTATACTTTAGTTCGCTCCAAATATTTGCGTAAACAAACACTTGTTTCATTTCAAAATTCTAATTTTTAATTGTATAAATACGCCAATCTATTCCAATTTATTTAATTGTAATTAAAGTATTTTATGTATAATTTGAATCTAGGTTGACAGTCCTAAATCCTAAACTTGCAAAGTATTAAGCAAAGCGGATACTCTGGTAGAATTTATTTTTTTTTAAATAGTGCGTAATATTCAGTCATTACTATTTATCACCACACTGTATGACCAATGTTCAACGGTTCAACGTATACGTAATAAATAAATTTGTTAATAACTCGGAGTACTGAGATACTGAGCTAGAGATATAAATGAGTGATATATATCTTTCCAATCAAATCATATATATCACTCTTTTCTTTTACTGATACATTTTGCGCACCTCTAATAGACATTGTATTTTGAACTTTTAATAGAAGTCATTCAGTGACGAATGTTTTGATATTTAGGATACAACAAAATGAAGATTTTACATAATCGCTGAAAAAAGATATATTGTACATTACTAGATCATATACAACTTCTCTCATACCCTAGGCAGATCATATCAAATGACTCTTAGTCATTTTAGTCTAAGATGAACACTCAAATCATGATATGAACCTCACTCTACTAAAAAAAGCATTTTTTATATTTTTGTGCGCTCTCTGTAATTTCTAGCAGAAACGTATCATACAAAAAAAATTAAATGAATGATTACCTACCATAGACTATAGTTTAAATTCATTTTTGAGGAATCTACGCATTTCACGTTTGTCATTTTACTGTTGCCAAATACTACGATTAGGACCAGACGAGTCTCTTAAAAACCTTCTACTGAAAATCTCTTAATAGATTACTTGTTCAAGTGAATGTTGTTATGCTAAATGTCATCCAACAATAAATTTGACCATCACTATCATAAAGTAAAAAAACGAATAACTGAAAATAGACAACATTGCTGCAACATTTTATTTTGTAAAATATATTTTATCTACGGTAAATGTTACAGCCAATTATGTCTTATCAAAATGCAGTAAACATAATAACTTCTATGGACTGACAAACTCTTTCAAGAAAAAAACTATTTAAAAGGCAATTTACAGCAAGTTATCGCGTCGTACCGGTTTTAACAATGCAATAAAATATACACAAATTTGTATGTGTATACAAATTTGTGTATATTTACGATCATTGATATTTATTTTGCACAAAAACAGATATGCACTATGATTTCTTTGACAAAACAAACACATTATTCGACAAGGTCACTAATGATCCACTCCACACAACAACGTATATTTCAAGTAAGTAAACTCTTCAACGGCCTGCCTTCCGCCCTCGCGTCCTATACCCGATTCACCAATACCACCGAAAGCTGGTTCTGGAGCGGATATCATACCTTCATTCACACCCACGATGCCAAACGCCAATTTGTCTACAAAATGGTGTACTTGGGTTAAGTTGTTGCTGAATATGTAAGACGCGAGGCCGTTTTTAGTATCGTTGGCAATTCGCAAAGCATCCTCGTCGGTTTTGAACTTAATGCAAGGTGCCACCGGGCCAAATATCTCCTCCCGGTAAATATTCATTTCCGGAGTTACGTTTACCATCAAAGTGGGATAATAATATTTTTCTCCTATTTCCTTAGCGGGACATCCACCGATCACTACATTGGCACCCTTCCTAACGGCATCGTCGACTAAATCAACCACTTTTTGAACCTGAGTAACGTTGATCAAGGGCCCAACGGTGACCCGTTCCCTCGTACTGTCTCCCAATATCAGCTCGGAACACATTGCTTTCGCAAACCGCGATACAAACTCATCAAAAACATCTTCGTGGATCAAAAATTTGTTTGCGCAAACGCACGACTGACCGTTGTTTCGAAACTTACAGGCCATTGCACTTCGTACCGCGTTATCCATATCAGCTGTCTTGAAAACTATGAAGGGCGCGTTTCCTCCTAATTCTAGTGCTATTCGTTTTACTCCTTTTGAACAATACTTATACAAGAGCTTGCCGATCGCAGTGGAACCCGTAAAGGAAATGCCCGCCACTAGGTCGCTTTCACACAAGAGTTTCCCAACGGCTTTAGTGTTCTCTCTGCTACAGGTTATCATGTTTATCACGCCGTCGGGTATGCCGGCTTCTTGAGCTAACTTTATGGTGGCGAGGGCAGACAGAGGGGTATCTTCCGCTGGTTTTATGACGCACGTGCAACCGGCAGCCAGTACGGCTCCGATTTTCCGAGCAATCATGGCGAATGGAAAATTCCAAGGAGTAATTATCGAAACCACGCCTATCGGCTGACGAGTCATTATTATCTTTTTATTTTTCCATGCGCTAGGTACCATTTCACCATTCGTGTGTCTTGCCGTGTCTGCGAACCACTCCAAAAAGGCGCTACCGTATTCCAATTCAGCTCGAGATTCTGTTATAGGCTTCCCACTTTCAGAAGTTACAAGCCTCGCCAACGTTTCCTTGTCTCGCTGGATAACTTGGAACCACTTTCGGAGCAGTCTAGATCGATCTTTGGCAACTGACCATTGCCAGGACTCGAAAGCCTTTGCTGCCGCTTTTAATGCTAACTCGGTATCCTCCACGTCCATGTCGGGTACGCTAGTTATAGTCTTATCATTCACAGGATTTTTGACGGTTAGTGTTTTACCGCTCTTGGCGTTGACCCATTTTCCTGCTATCATTGCTTTGTTTATTCTATGAAAATATCTTTGCTGAATTTTTAAATATACCTTCACGGAGAGATTTTTTAGTTTAATAAATCGAAACATTTTGTATAATTATGATTTCTGTTTGTCTTGTTCGTGAACTTACACATTCACATAATTTACGTCAACGTGTGTTATTAAATTTTGACGTTTTCACTGAAATACTATCGCAGCATTGTCATGACCGTAGTGATTTGAAGGGTTAAAATCGTAATAATCATTTTATTTCTTTTTATTTTCAGAATAAAATTATTATATGGTTTCTAATTTACTGAATATATCAAAATATTTCAAAGAATTTCAAAAGACTTCAGCCTATGTGTTCTCTAATTGCATGATTGAGATAAGGAGTGGCAGGACTCCGATTACATAAAAACAACATGGAGACCAGTCAACTTCTCCGTTACCCTGGACAAACATATATTTGTAATGTGTGTTAGGTGTGGCCCTATCATGTCGTGTACAGAAACTATATTCAAATAACAGATTAGATTGATTTTTAATTTTTTTTACTCACTTAATTTCCCTAGTAATGTTTGTTTCCAGAAAAAACTTCACTCAGGAGTTTGTTTTGAAATTAAGCACAGCTTTTTTGTCGTAAGTTTACACCATATAAACAGAAAAATAATAATGCTTGCGTAGATACAAATTTAAAAAAACCTTTAATTGTCGATCTCATTTAAAATTTGAGATAAGTCGTAATAAATTAGAGGTAGTAGAAAATATTTCTAGATAGATAAATTAAAAATTTATAAAAAAAAAATTTTTACAATGAAAAGAATTTGTGAAATCAAGTAATTAGAGCAAAAACAATTATTATTTTAAGACTTATAAGAAAAATAATTTATCAGTATTGTACAACAACTATGAAATAATTAAAAAAAATATTTTATCGTGTTTAGTATATCCGAGTTTATTACACCACCATAAAATATTAAATAATCTCAAATTTAAACAATTTAATTAATTTGATAACTTATCGAAATGCAACTAACTTCGTTAGGGAAGGTGAACGTCACGTTGCTAAAATAGCCATGTGACGCACAACGTTGTTTTCTTATCAATGCTACTCTAACGCCATCTATTAATAGCGCCAGCGTATTACATCGTATGTATAAAAATTTAATTATATGCCCAATAACTCGCATGAATACACACAAGAGCGGAGACTAAAGAAGTTTAATTTCCAACGTGCGGATACATATATTGTATAAAGATAACGCAAAAGCTTTATGTATGTCGAAAATATATACGAGCGTAGTATATAAAAAAGAAAAGTGCTTATTTTACATTGTCTTACTTTATATCACAACTTTGATCCTAAATTTCTATAAATTGTAACTAAGTTTTTCCACATTTATCGTAATCACCGTCTAGTCAATCTGTGGGTAATACCCCATTTCCCTAACAATCGACAGTCGTGGGTTTGAACGATGCGTCAACGGTGAGCCCGCGAGATACCAAGGCTGAATTAGCACGCGGTATCTAATCGACCCACGTCACGAGCCGTTGCGGCCGTCCCACGAGACAAAGTAAACATTGTCATTAAAAATACCGATCAGAAAAGCTAACAAAAGAATTTATACAGAGATATAATGTTCAACTTTTAGTTTTAAATATATAGTCCAAGGCAGTAATAGAATGAAACACTTTCAATGCACCAGAAGCAAAAGTGCACAGTATAGCAAAAGGAAATTGTTTACTATTTCCCTTTATTTAATTGAAAGAAAATTTGTATTAAACCTTATTTTGGAAAGTTACAAAGGCTTCTCACTATTTTTTTATAAAACAATCGACGTAACATCATTTTTTCCCTACAAATTGTTTTTTATAAAGAATCATTTGTTGTGATTTTTTCATCTTATATTGGAATTTATTCGTCACTAAAAACTTAATATACAAATTATCAAATACGTAAATATATGATAATTTGTTTTCCGAATCCTTAAACATAAAAAACAAGAAAACGTAAACAAGTGTAGTAGGTACAAAAAATTGCGTGAAAAAACGTTTGAACTTTAACAATCGTCGATTTGTAGTGAAAAAACTTTAAAAAAGATTCGTAGTAAAAAAAACCGTAAAATTTCGTCACGTCCATTTGTATGTCATAGTCTCGCAGTTTTAGATCCAAGTGCATTGCCAGTAAATGCTTCAGATGGGAACCTCAATACGTAGCAAAACAGTTTGCAACAAATATATTGTTGGTTTTGGTTTACTTACTTTTTTTGCGTAATTTTTTTGCAAATATTTTGGGTTTTCCTTTTTAATCTCTGTGAAATATTAAGCTGAAGATAATGTAATAATTTCCTTCGTCTAACTTTTTAGCTATGAATTTAAAAAATGTAAAAATTTTAAGTATTATTGGCATTTTTTGTAAACATTTTGAATTAAAATTATTTCTGTTTAATCGCATCGATAATTTCAAGAAATTCATTTTGCCCTAAGCGTATTACGACCGCATTCGTAGTCGGTTTTTATAACTCAATATTACTACGTATATTTAGAATGACAATAAATATTATTATTTACAAAACGTACCCATATAATAGATACTCCAGTAAAAAAAGCGCAATAGGTATTTGAGAAATTTAGAAGAGTTTAAAATTTTCGAAATATACAATTGTGATATGTCGCCCGAGAAATATGTTTTAAACCAAAAAATCGATTTTAATTGCAATCATGCAAAGCTTCGTACCAAAATACTTGATCATGTGATTTGTAAATTTCATGACGTCACAATACCCCATACAAACGATTATATTCAATAGGGATAGAGGACATTCTGTCTCTTTCACACACTTCGCCATTCTATAGTGACATATAAATATTAGTTCGCGCTATCTTGCTCACACAATTACTTGAAGTTGGCCATATATTAGTATATTATGTACGAGTATTATCTGTGTTGTGCATTTTGAGGTCACGCGTTCTGATTAGTGGACAATTTATTTCGTCGTTTAGCCGCAATAAAGCAATAAAGATAATATTACTTTTGATTTCAATCTTTGAATAAAAATATTTATATCAAATTTATTACACTTAAATATTGTTAACCATTATTCTTAATCCAATAACTATGACATGCATTAATAAGATATTTTTATACATGCTTCAAATACCCTAATCCTTCATATATTATATAAACGTTACTTCTGAATTTGGGTATTTGTTCTGAATTTGGTATATATTATATAAACGTTACTTCTGAATTTGGCTATTGCTTCTGAATTTGGGATTTATTATATAAACGTTACCTCTGAATTTGGGTATTTGTTCTGAATTTGGTATATATTATATAAACGTTACTTCTGAATTTGAGTATTGCTTCTGAATTTGGGATTTATTATATAAATGTTACTTCTGAATTTGAGTATTTGTTCTGAATTTGGTATATATTATATAAACGTTACTTCTGAATTTGGGTATTGCTTCTGAATTTGGGATTTATTATATAAACGTTACTTCTGAATTTGGGTATTGCTTCTAAATCTGGGATTACTTATATAAACGTTACTTCTGAATTTGGGTATTGGTTCTGAATTTGTGATTTTTTATATAAACGTTACTTCTGAATTTGGGTATTGCTTCTGAATTTGGGATTTATTATATAAATGTTACTTCTGAATTTGGGTATTGCTTCTGAATCTGGGATTTATTATATAAATGTTACTTCTGAATACTGCATATAGACCTTGAAAGTGACTGTGTTAAAATCAATAAAACATTTAGCAAAACATTGTCTGCGTTGTTACGTAACACGCAATACGTACAAGCAGAAGACGATATATGCCAAGTGTGTTGTGGCGCTGCAAAGGGTAAATACGGGAAGGTCAAACTTAAGACAACCATAAAACCCTTCATTGCAATTTTGTCATAATGATCTTAATATAAATATAATATAATTTAAACATATTAAATTAAAACAAATTAAGGTCCGTTTTATTCATTTGTATATTCAGATATTGAAATCCAAATAAAACAATTTGGATTAAAATTTATTGCTATTTACCTTCCAAAATGTTTTTGTCATATTTGATAGTGTACATAACAATGTTAACCGATATTTTTGACTTTCGTTTTTGGTGTTGAAAAGGCACCGAATTCTTTCGGGCCACAATTTTGGAAAATAGAGGGCACTTAGAGAGTCAAGATAGACATAAGGTTTGGATGTATCTTTCATAAATAAAATAATTAATCTGCCCTGTACATTTGCAAACCGATAATGTCATTTTCGAATTAAAATAAATTTAAAATGCTTCCTTTTATGCTGACAGCTACATTTAACCCTAGAATTTTAAGTCCAAATTTGGTTCTTCGGGACCTTTTTAAAAAAAATAATGTTTTTCTATGTGCGTAAGAAAATAGTGTTACTAACATTTTTATTGCAACGAGACAAATACATTAAAAATAAGGTTTGTGACCATTTTTAATATCATCACAATCCTTCATAAAATCTAATCCTTTATTGAATCTAATTTATCTTTTTTACAGCGATCCACGTGGCATACTGATTTCATAATTAATCATTAAATTTACATGCATATCCTATAAATCACATATCATTAGAAGTGAAAACTGTAAAACGTCTAATTTGTAACAACTAGGAATAAGCAATTGTATAGAAGGATGTCAACTCCCTTCTGCAATGGAGTCTGAAAAACAAGCTTCATTCTAATATATTGATTGCTTTTATTTCATACGTGTTTCCAATCTTCCAGACTTCGGTGTAGATTATATACAGTCGCCTCTTACTGCACGATCACATTATTGGTATTATGTGAATGCAGTCTGCATTTAGGATGGTCAGTGTTGTCATGCGATATTCCTGGTAAATCCATGACATCAACTTTATTAAAACTCTGTATGATACTACCATTCGAAGCGATTTGGTAAACGAATTCCTTTATTTGGTCTGGTTGGATTCCTTAATGTGGTTTAGGTGACCTAGATCTTTGTGTTAGAGAAACTATAGAAACGATCATACGAATTCTCTATTTTATAGGTTATGGATATAATTATCATACATAAACCTCGCTTTTCATTTCGCATAGTAGGATGTAACATTGCAAATAATAGACCTAACTTTATATTTATTAAAAATATTAAAACGTTAGATTGGAAACCCATCAGTGTTGGTATTGGTATCGTTTTTTGTACTGGACGGTTATGCTCGAATACGAAAACACCACCTATTCCATATTTCGCATGAACGTACCAACATCCCTATGTGATTCGTGACTTTAGAGGCAAAATCGTGAGAACTTGGGTGGTGATCATTTGGTGGTAATCAACGAATTGTTTTCTTAAATTTAATTGATTTTTGTGTGCGTTACATTTTTGTCATAAATTTTGTGTACTCGTTTGATTTGTGAATATTTTGTTCCCTTTTTGATTAACTTCCTTATTGCATTGGCACTAAGCTGTAAGTTGATTAAGGCTTTTACTAAGAAATTAAATAAATATATTATTACAAGGAACAACGACATTCTAATTAAGGCTCATTATCTACTACGTCAAAATAATACGCCAAAATATCCGTCATGCCACAGACCAGTTACAATTTATGACGTACTTATATCCGCCAGCGCATATCTCAACGACCTTCATTACACTGATCACATTACGAGAATTAATTAGTACTGGCCGCATGGGAATATTTATAAATAATGAAGGCAGGAAAAACGAAAAATAAATGGAAACTCCAATCAGCTGTCAGATATCGTTATTATTAAGAGAAAAAAAACATATGCCTGCTTAATTAAACGTGTGAATCACAATGGTAGCTTGAGTAAAATGGTTTACGAGCACAATGGGTCTATTGTTCAAATAACGTCTGTTAGTGGGATTTCCCTAATGTCAACAGGTAAACAGGAGTTAAACTCTGTATTCTTATGTTGACATATTTAAAATGATTTTACGGAAAACGGCTTCATGCAACGATTCGAAGCCATTTGTAAAACTAACTAATAAATAATATAACTCTTATTTAGTTATTGAAATGGCATTAAAAGCGGCGTAGTGTAAGACTAAACTTTAATTAATAGAAAAAATAAACTGGACAGCCTCGCCATATTTTCTTATAAACTCAAGTCTACGCATATACATTCATAGTTTTTATGTGACGTCAAAGTACACAATACATTTTTCATTGTGTACTTTGACGTCACATAAAAACTATGAATTATTTTGAAATATTTATTTATTATTCTATTGTTGAGCTTGTCAAAAACATTATATTGTTGAACTCATGAAGCTCCAATTTCGATTTTTTTAACGATAACAATTCTTTCTTCATCCGTATTGCCATCAATTTATTTTCCGGACCACAGATAGGAACACCAAATGTTACGCAATTAACGATCTATTGTAAGCTCCCCATCTCTATGTATATAATCAATCTAAAATAAAAATAAAAATCAAAATCAAAATATAAAAATCAGTAGCTGTTTCTTTGTTTGTGCGTGTGTGTGTGTATTTTTACTATCACCTTTTTAAAGAATGGACAAATTGGAATAAAATTTAGAACAAATACAGCTTAGCACCAATGATATTTTGACAATTTTTTGATACAATATGAAAGAATATATATATATATATATATATATATATATATATATATATATATATATATATACATATATATACATATATATATATATATATATATATATATATATACATATATATATATATATATATATTCAAAAAATGCAACTAGCGATTATTTATTATATAAAAATCAATTTGAAAAATTTTCTACGTGATGATTTTGTTTGCGAGGTAATATATTTTAAACCTTTTTTTTGGAATTGACTCCTTAAGAATAGATTTTCATATATAGCGCACGGTATGAACTTTTATGAGTAATTAAATCACAAGTTCAGAGCGTTAAAAAAGTGTAACCGTTAGGTGGCTTCTCCGCGCAACATTTCTGCGCATCTTTAGAGTGAGATATTAATATGTTTATTTGGCATTTTCTTCTGGCGTAATCGCAATGTCGTAGTGTGACACACATAGTTTACTACCGTTCGCTTGTATCAAGATGTAATAATTAAATGTCATTATGTGTGAATATTTGGTTTCTACTATCCTACAAAATTAAAAAAGTCTTTTAATTTTAACTTCTTAGTCTGACTTTACTAAATGTTTTTAATTTTGTTGCATAAATTTGATGTTCTTCATTTGTGTTTTACTTGAAAATAATTACATTGTCAGCATTTTTTTATTGAAGAATTTTCCATTTATATTTAATAATATTGATTATTTTATACATTCCAAGATAATCGTATTTAAGGAGTAAACTCCATTCGCGCGTAGGAGCTGTAAGCTTTTTCCACTACTAAGCACTCATTACACAATTATAAGCACAATTTCTTATTAATAATAAAAAATATAAGTAAATTTAATTATCACATTTGAATGTTTTTTTAACCAGTCAATTTCAACAATTACATTTTGTTTATATGGTACCAACATTTAGGAAATAATAAAGTCTATTTGCATAGTGGTTACTGATGATACAATTAAGGTCACGTAGTATAACTTATTGTACAGTTGCACAAGTAGAGCGCCGTGGACCAAACAATATTTTTAAGCATAAAGTGCTATAAGATTTCAATAAGTCTTTCTTATGTAATATTAACAATCTTACTTCTAAATAGCATACTGCAAAATAAAAATGTACTGACTTGTCATCAGGCGAGACCACAAATATCTTTTGCGCACATTTCTAAGACATTAACTTGCATATTACATCCGGAAATAGGTATGTAGCACAATGTTTCCCTAGTTAAATTGTTAGTTTACCTTTATGACCCTACAACTCATTTTATGATATTGCTGTTCGTTTTATGACTGTGGTTTTATGACTATGGGTCAAAGCACTTGACCTTGGATGCATGTGATGTTGCCATTACAATAGCTGACATTTAACCTTAATGTTTACGGATACAATAGCTGAAATTTATTTGTTTAGTAGCGCAGAAACACAGTGTTATTAACAAAACAAATAGAAATACCGATGGCATTGACAATCAAAAAGGTAGATTAGGTGATGTCTTATTTGAACATATTAATTGGTTATTTGTATTGTTGTTTTCGGGATAATTGTATATTTACACCAACGCGAGCGGTTAAATATATTACTTTAATATTAATAAAATTAAAATAAAAGTATGATGCAAATGGGTCCCACGACATACGTAAACGTTCTAAGATTCTTTAATTTCGCTTCGTTAAATATAATTATAAACCGGCTACGGAAACGCTAAATCGTCCCGGTTTTACGTATTTCTATCCGGTTCCCTTTATATAGGGTTAACATAATACCTTTTAGCAAATCAGAAGTTATGAACTAAATACATTGAATATTTTATTCATAACCCCGACTACTTAAATCATTAAAGTGAAAGCTCATATTATATTAAAATTAAACAGCAAATACCGGTACGCGCGATTGAAGCCGACTTCTATGGATTCCTGAACACAAAATAAAAGTATTATAAGCAATAAATTTGTTCGCATCTCATACCGTTCTGGAGACACACTATTTAAACATTAATACAAGGGTTAAACGTCCTGCAGCGCGCACACCGGGCTCCACTCGGTATTATTAGAGCGACATAGGACGTGATGCACAAAACGTACTACTCTTACCTTATAGTAAGCGATGAGAGTATTATTTTTCAGAAAAAATCAATCATAATTCAGTATTTTCTTACGACATTACTCATAATTCAGTGTTTTCTTACGATATTACTCATAATTCAGTGTTTTCTTACGATATTACTCATAATTCAGTGTTTTCTTACGATATTACTCATAATTCAGTGTTTTCTTAAGCGATCTTTTACATTTTTATGATAATGAAACGTTTAAATTTAATTATAATAAAAATAAAAAAGTATTTTCTGATTGAAAAATAAATTATTTTTCAGTAATAAAGGCACACAAAATGTTAGAGATTATTTTCGTTTTATATTATCGAGAGGAATCTGAAAAAAATCTTGCTTTTGAAGTACTGACCTAGTCAAGTCAAACTCTTGTTTTTCTGCTCTATATTCGCAGGGCTCCTTTCGCACAACCTTAATTATTAATGGTTCTACTCAGCGCTCACTGTGGAACACCTGCACAACGTAAACACAAAGACATACCAGTTGCATAAGCGCAAGTCACTATGTTCCTTTGAACTGCTTGCGTAATCACTCGTTCAATGTTACTGTAACTAAGCAATTGATATGGTTTGACACGATTCAAATCTAGAAAAAAAGATTTATTACGCCAATGCTCTACAAAAAAGTGAAAGGTTTTGAAAGACCACTTCAAAAATATGTCTTATATTTCCATAATTTTCTGCTATAATTATTAGCAGAAAATTAAATAATTGATCCGAATCCATTATGAAGGGTGTCAAAGAAAGATTTTTAAACAACAAATTAAAAAATGTCTATGTAAAAAATGCAGAAATAGGTGACAACATTTGTTTCGAATTTGCTTTCTAAATTTTGGTGTTATCATAATCGGGTGTTTTTCTAAGAGGCATAACTTGTTTAATGTCTTTAAATAGTTTAATTAATATTTAACTTTCTTCAGGATTACTGTTTACGCGAAAAATAATTATAATGTATCAATATTCTGTAAAGTAAAATACAGGTATTTTTTCTCACATATCTCTCGCAAAATTCATTTCTTATGAGTGAATATAACTTTACTCAACTTGCTAATCTTCAAATCATAGCCAGTATAGCTGTAAATTGTTATTTCAAAATATAGCTATTGATTTTATAAATAAGACGTACTTGATTTCATTTTGAATCGGATTCTGGCATTACATAACATGAAACCAAGCCTCATAAAAATGTTTTTGTTCATTTTTGCTCACTACAATAGAGTTGGGCGATGTTGCATCATCATTAATGTGGACATCGATATAACATCGTTAGCAAAACATCGATAGATAACCCATATTTATAGAAAGGAAAATATCGATATTTATTACATTTTTCAGACAAAAGTTGTAAGCCTAAATGACCCGTATCCAATTGTGTGATACAAATAGATATTTGAATTTTGAAAATTATGCGAAAACTTTGAATCATCGACATTTTAAAATTATATATCAAACCTAGTTCATTTTTGTAATTTAACCGAGAAATAAAAGTATTACTGTACCAATTTCATTTTAGCCTGCTAAGAAATACGGCTTTAATTGTTTTACAAATTTCGTCATCAACTGTATATGTGCGCGTGTGTATGTACGTGCGTGCATGCATGTGTATGTGGCATTACATCGAGTTCTCTCTGCAATAGGTTTATTTAGATAAAATCTACCGAAAACTTAAAAAACTAAATACACAGCAGACTTACTGCAATGAAAACACTTTTACGGCCAACTGTGACGTTAGAAATATAAAAAAAAATTGTATCGTTTTAAATTCACGTTATTACAGAAAAAGCTTTTATAGCAATCTATTTTCTATAAATCAAATTAAGTATTACATTGAAGATATTTAAAAAAAAAACTTCAATAACTATAAAAAAAACAATATCACACAAACAAATCAGAATCAAATAAAAATTAGATATATTTTAATAATGTTTTCAATGTTATATTGATTAGGGTTTCAAAAAGGTACATACACATCACTTCGATACAACGTTAAAAGTCTCTTTGTCTGTTTCTATTCTTGTCTATTTCCATGTGCTAAAAAATGTGTGCTAAAACTATTATAAATATTTTATGACAATTTTAATACCATATTTCGTAGGGTCGTAGAAATAAAATTAGCTGTTTATAACCTCTATGTAATTCAAATAAAAATATATTTTAGTCTACAGATACATTATTCAAGTTTCTACGAAAAAATATGTTATTGATGATTATATTTGTTTTGCTATCTTTTTATCACTAAACAAACTAAAGAAATTTTAAAATTACGTTAAAAATGTCACTCTATTGATGTTTTAATACGACTTCCGACAGGCTCCAATAAATGACGCTAGATGTAAGATCTATACCGATGTCGCGCGGTCGAAACTACAAAACAATAAACAAATTTAATTATAACTAGCATCAGTACTGGAAAATGGGTAACTGGGTCTTAATAAAATGTCCTGAATCTAAATTTAATTATCGGAGACAGAATCCAATAAAAAAGTTGCTCACCCCTGCTTAGTAACACTGCGCACCGCTGCCGCGTGACTGCCGCGACCTTCCAAGACATCTACTATCATCATAACGAGCACTCTGAGAATTGTTTTTTTTCCTTATCAGTACATTTAACTACTGAATTCAAGTAAGGTTCATTAGACGCCCAATTTACAAGGCCATTTAGTCGCTGGCTACCTGAGACTTATCCCGATATAAAAAATATATGATTCAAGTCGATGTGTGAAGTTGATTGTTTATCATCATCATTAGCCGGAAGACATTTATTGCTGCTCAGAAAATGACACAAAAAGCAATTCTGCACCACTTGCATCTAACAGGTTATCTGTCATCATCACGGTTTACCAGGTCATCTGTACACCTAACGGGGGCCTCCCCCTTTGCCTCTTCCGGTAACTTTCTTCACCAACTGTCGTCAGTTTTGTGCACTGTGGCCTGCCCATTGCCGCTTCAAGCTGTCAATCCTACAAACTACGTCGACGGCATTATTTCTCATCATATCTCGCAGAGAAGCCCAGAGCACTGTCCTTTCCGTAGTTCCCTTTATGACTTGGATTCTTTTTAATAGGCCAATAGTATGGAGCCAAATCTCAGTTCCATATGCCAGCATGGGTAATACACATTGGTTCAAGATTTTTGTCTTCAGACCCTGGGATATTTTGAACGATGCCCGGCCAAGTTAGATTCTCGAAGTTTGATTTACCTAATTGGATAGCAGTCCCAGGTGTGTATAGTGACAAGCAACTACTAGTGTAGCATTCCCAACGTAAACATAGAAAATAGCGTTTCGAGGAGAATACAAGTGCGAAGCTGATAAATATAAGTGCGAAGCTGATTGTTACCTATGGTTATTCAAACAAAGAAGCTGGTCAGAGAATAAATATGTGTTGTCTGACCATAAATAATTATTATCCTAAACACTTTAATTTGCCTCAATAACAAATACTGTTTAGTTTTCGACGAACCAATCGGTGAGAGTCCCGCATATTGGCATTTCCCTTCAGTGGCAGGCCCATATTGCGTCAGTTCGCCTATTTTTGAGACAATGTTTTAATATTCAACTCTTTCAAGTTACATCACGATGAATTAATACTACGGCCCTCTAGGGATTTCAATGTTATATTGCACTTCGATGGCAGACCCATAATATTGCGTCAGGCGTTACGCCTATTTTTGTGACAATGTTTTAATATTCAACTCTTTCAAGTTACATCACGATAAATTAATGTTACGACCCTCTAGGGATTTAAATGTTATATTGCCCTTCGATGGCAGACCCATATTAGCGAGTCAAGAGTTACGCCTATTTTTGTGACAACGTTTTACTATTCAACTGTTTCGAGTTACATCACGATGAATTAATACTTCGACCCTCTATAGATTTCAATGTTATATTGCCCTTCGATGGCAGACCCATAATAGTGCGTCAGGCGTTATGCCTATTTTTGTGACAATGTTTTACTATTCAACTGTTACATCACAATGAATTAATACTACGACCCCCTAGAGATTTCAATTGGTATAGGTTTCATTGAAACCAGTTACCATGTCCCTACTATGGAATACAGAGTATTGCGTCATGCGTTTCGCCCATTTTTGTGACTTTTTATTATTCGCTATCTTAAATTAATCACGATGAATTAATAGTATGGTGTTCTTGACGTTTTAGAGAACATAGTGGTATCGGTTTTATTAAAATTGATTACCTTATCCCTAGGATGGGCATAGAATTTTGTACCAGGCATTATACATATTTCTGTAACTTTGTTTTATAATACAACTCAGTCGTGTAACATTACGACGAATTAATATTATGACATTCTTCAGATTTTAAAGAACATATTGGTGTATGTTTTATCAAAATAGATTGCCATGTTCTTATGATGGAGGACACAAAGTGTTGTGTCAGGCGTATACCTATTTTTTTGACTATATTTTATTATACAACTCAGTCGTGTAACATTACATCGAATTAATACTATGACATTCTTGAGATTGTAAAGAACATATTAGTGTAGCATGTTCGTATGATGAAGTACACAACATGTTGTGTCAGGCGTTATACCTATTTTTAACTCTGTTTTATTATACATTTCAGTTGAGTAACATTACGGTGAATTAATACTATGACATTCTTGAGTTTTAAAGAACATATCGATGTAGGTTTTACCAAAATCTATTACCTTATCCCTACGATGGGGACACAGAATGCTGTATCATCCATTAAACCCATTTCTGTAACTCGTTTTATAATACAACTCTATCGGGTAACTTCACGGCAAATTAACTATTTTTGAGGTTTTAAAGAATATATTGCTGAAGGTTTTATCAAAATTTATTCCCATGTCCCTAAGGTGAGGAACACAGAATATTTTGTCAGGCATTATACCTATATTTGTAACTTTCGTTTATTATATAATTCTGTTGGGTAGCATTACGACGAATTAATGAAACACATAGTAGGCGAAATATTATGAAAGATTAATATTTGTAAATAGTTTAACATGATGATTATAAAATATTAATATTTACAATTAAATGAAACTACGTGATGTAGTATTACTTCTACTTTCTTTAATTTCATTACCACGACCTAGGTTTCGTTGTATTACAACATCTTCAGGGGGGATATTAGCAAAGATTCTTGCTAATATCCCATAAGAGATATTCAGCTCTTTCGAGTTGCCTCACGATAAATATTTTCATAGAACTTATGATATTTTACAGAATATATAGGTGTAAGTTTTATCAAAACGGATTACCATGTCCCTACGATAGGGGATACAGAATATCGCGTCAGGCATTATGCCATTTTATTATCCAGCTCTTTCGAGTTGCCTCACGATAAATGTTTACACAGAACTTATGATATTTTACAGAATATATTGATGTAAGTTTTACCAAAATCTATTACCATGTTCCTACGATAGGGGATACAGAATATTGCGTCAGGTATTATGCTATTTTATTATTCAGCTCTTTCGAGTTGCCTCACGATAAATGTTTACACAGAACTTATGATATTTTACAGAATATATTGGTGTAAGTTTTACCAAAATCTATTACCATGTTCCTACGATAGGGGATACAGAATATTGCGTCAGGTATTATGCTATTTTATTATTCAGCTCTTTCGAGTTGCCTCACGATAAATGTTTACACAGAACTTATGATATTTTACAGAATATATTGGTGTAAGTTTTACCAAAATCTATTACCATGTTCCTACGATAGGGGATACAGAATATTGCGTCAGGCATTAGGCCATTTTATTATCCAGCTCTTTCGAGTTACATCACGATAAATGTTTTCACAGAACTTATGATATTTTACAGAATATATTGGTGTAAGTTTTACCAATATCAATTACAATGTTCCTACGATAGGGGATACAGAATATTGTGCCAGGCATTATGCCATTTTATTATTCAGTTCTTTCGAGTTACATCACGATAAATGTTTTCATAGAACTTATGATATTTTACAGAATTTACAGAATATATTGGTGTAAGTTTTACCAAAATCTATTACCATGTTCCTACGATAGGGGATACAGAATATTGCGTCAGGCATTATGCCATTTTATTATTCAGCTCTTTCGAGTTACATCATACTGAATGTATCTATACAACTCTTGATATTTTAAAGAATATTTTGATGCAAGTTTTATCAAACTCAATTACCATATCCCTGCGATGGGGGCACAGAATATCGCGTCAGGTATTATACCATTTTATTATTCAGCTCTTTCGAGTTACATCACGTTGAATTAATACTATGGCACCCGTGAGATTTTAAGCAACATCTTAGTATAGTTTTTATCAAAATAGATCCTGTAATTTCCAATTAAATAATATCTAATATGCATCATTTATGAGAATAAATAAATCATATACACGATCAAATTAAAACAAAAAATATAAATTATATAATTATTATAAATCGTATAATTTATACCGATATATATTATAAATTGGTATAAATATATTCCGGTCAACAAATAGCATATTGCTTTAGAATCTCTATAATCTCAAGTTAAGCAGATATTTTACGGTCGGTCGTATATAGAAGATCGAATCGGACTAAAATATGTAAAACTGAACAACTGAGCCCTACTGAAAACCGAACAGTTGATAAGTTTCTAATATTTTTGACACTTAACACTAAATTAACGAAACATCACAAGGATGTTTGGTGGTTTGACAACAAGTTAATGGAAGCAGTAATGGTGATTTCATTATTTCCATGAAAGGCGAGAAGGAAAAAATCTCCGAATAGAATTTAGCCAAACAGTCTGTGATTTACTTAAAAAGAATTTGGGTTTTTCTGTCACCTCTGTTAGTAATATATCGCAGCCACTATTAAAGTTGACTGGTTATGACATAAACTTACACGTTTTTATTTTTTAGCTTACATAATAATAAACAAAGACATGTCTCAGAATATTACACATTTCGCATAGGTGGCGGATGCTGACATGTTTTATTTGTCAATCGTTTTACTGTCATTATAACAAAAATATTATTTTTATGTTTATTTATTTATTTCTTGAAAAGCGTTGGACATGTGGAAGTATCATAAGAATAAATAATATAAATTGTAGTAAAACAATAGTGAATAGGATAGAAACGTACAGTAATTCGCAATAAACATCACCCGAACTAGTGATAAGTCGTGACGCACGAAACAACTCTTTAACGCAGTTCATGAAACGGTCAATGCAAAAGAAAAAAAATTAGGACTGGACGCAACTCTAACAAACATATAAAAAATATAGATAACAAAAAGACATATAAAAAATATCTTAATATATATATATATATATATATATATATATATATATATATATATATATATTTATATATCTAACCGAAAGCAGACTAGCAAAAGTCGATGTAGTGTTGGGTTGCAATTTAAAAAAAATTAAAAATGGTACTATTGCGTAGAAAAAATTAAAAACAATGAACTCCTTAAAAGTGTTATTCAAATAGTCTGCAATACTAATGATAATTTTTGTATTTTTGCATGACAAGTATATAATTAATCCATGCAATTCATAGTCCCAACAGGGCCACCCAAAAAAGTCACATAAACGTCAATAAGAGCGAAAAAGACATTAATTTTATTCTCCAGAGAGAACTTGCCAGTGTTTAGATTTGTTGGTTAGGCAACACTCACTAAATCACATTCCAAATATCTGTTACTGTTGCTTGATAAGAAAAATAAACTAAAGAGCAAAACAAAAATCGAATAGAATGTAACAAATTAAGCGAAAAAATAAAAAAAAAATTATGGATAATACAAAAGTGACAACAGTATATAGATGAATAATAAGTACATATATACATATGTATATGCAAACAAACATAACAACAGATATTAAAATATACAATATAATATTCTTTCTTATATATTAAATGATTAAATCGAGAATGGTTTTATTACTAACGTAATAGCTAATTGAATTATATTATTTGTTTTCATAATTTATAAATGAATGAAGGAAATGTATTATTTACATTCATTTTGACAATAATAGAACGAATGTCAGTGTCAGTTAACATTTCATTTTAAATTAATTTAGGCAATGGCTACATATTTATAAAAGAGTATTGATTATTTAGAGGTAAGGCTACTGAACTAATAACGTAATGTTAATAGGTAAATGCATTTTTTGTTTTAACATTTTATAGACGAATGAAGGAAATTTATTATTTACATTCATTTTGACAATAATAGAACGAATGTCAGTGTCAGTTAACATTTCATTTTTAATTAATTTAGGCAATGGCTACATATTTATAAAAGAGTATTGATTATTTAGAGGTAAGGTTACTGAACTAATAACGTAATGTTAATAGGTAAATGCATTTTTTGTTTTAACATTTTATAGACGAATGAAGGAAATTTATTATTTACATTCATTTTGACAATAGAACGAATGTCAGTGTCAGTTAACATTTCATTTTTAATTAATTTAGGCAATGGCTACATATTTATAAGAGTATTGATTATTTAGAAGTAAGGCTACCGAACTAATAACGTAATGTTAATAGGTAAATGCATTTTTTGTTTTAACATTTTATAGACGAATGAAGGAAATTTATTATTTACATTCATTTTGACAATAGAACGAATGTCAGTGTCAGTTAACATTTCATTTTTAATTAATTTAGGCAATGGCTACATATTTATAAAAGAGTATTGATTATTTAGAGGTAAGGTTACTGAACTAATAACGTAATGTTAATAGGTAAATGCATTTTTTGTTTTAACATTTTATAGACGAATGAAGGAAATTTATTATTTACATTCATTTTGACAATAGAACGAATGTCAGTGTCAGTTAACATTTCATTTTTAATTAATTTAGGCAATGGCTACATATTTATAAAAGAGTATTGATTATTTAGAGGTAAGGTTACTGAACTAATAACGTAATGTTAATAGGTAATTGAATTTTTTGTTTTAACATTTTATAGATGAATGAAGGAAATTTATTATTTACATTCATTTTGACAATAATAGAACGAATGTCAGTGTCAGTTAACATTTCATTTTTAATTAATTTAGACAATGGCTACATATTTATAAGAGTATTGATTATTTAGAAGTAAGGCTACCGAACTAATAACGTAATGTTAATAGGTAATTTAATTTTTTGTTTTAACATTTCATAGATGAATGAAGGAAATTTAATATTTACATTCATTTTGACAATAATAGAACGAATGTCAGTGTCAGTTAACATTTCATTTTTAATTAATTTAGGCAATGACTACATATTTATAAAAGAGTATTGATTATTTAGAAGTAAGGCTACCGAACTAATAACGTAATGTTAATAGGTAATTTAATTTTTTGTTTTAACATTTCATAGATGAATGAAGGAAATTTAATATTTACATTCATTTTGACAATAGAACGAATGTCAGAGTCAGTTAACATTTCATTTTTAATTAATTTAGGCAATGGCTACATATTTATAAAAGAGTATTGATTATTTAGAGGTAAGGCTACTGAACTAATAACGTAATGTTAATAGGTAAATGCATTTTTTGTTTTAACATTTTATAGACGAATGAAGGAAATTTATTATTTACATTCATTTTGACAATAATAGAACGAATGTCAGTGTCAGTTAACATTTCATTTTTAATTAATTTAGGCAATGACTACATATTTATAAAAGAGTATTGATTATTTAGAAGTAAGGCTACCGAACTAATAACGTAATGTTAATAGGTAATTTAATTTTTTGTTTTAACATTTCATAGATGAATGAAGGAAATTTAATATTTACATTCATTTTGACAATAGAACGAATGTCAGAGTCAGTTAACATTTCATTTTTAATTAATTTAGGCAATGGCTACATATTTATAAAAGAGTATTGATTATTTAGAGGTAAGGCTACTGAACTAATAACGTAATGTTAATAGGTAAATGCATTTTTTGTTTTAACATTTTATAGACGAATGAAGGAAATTTATTATTTACATTCATTTTGACAATAATAGAACGAATGTCAGTGTCAGTTAACATTTCATTTTTAATTAATTTAGGCAATGGCTACATATTTATAAAAGAGTATTGATTATTTAGAGGTAAGGTTACTGAACTAATAACGTAATGTTAATAGGTAAATGCATTTTTTGTTTTAACATTTTATAGACGAATGAAGGAAATTTATTATTTACATTCATTTTGACAATAGAACGAATGTCAGTGTCAGTTAACATTTCATTTTTATTTAATTTAGGCAATGGCTACATATTTATAAAAGAGTATTGATTATTTAGAGGTAAGGTTACTGAACTAATAACGTAATGTTAATAGGTAAATGCATTTTTTGTTTTAACATTTTATAGACGAATGAAGGAAATTTATTATTTACATTCATTTTGACAATAGAACGAATGTCAGTGTCAGTTAACATTTCATTTTTAATTAATTTAGGCAATGGCTACATATTTATAAGAGTATTGATTATTTAGAAGTAAGGCTACCGAACTAATAACGTAATGTTAATAGGTAAATGCATTTTTTGTTTTAACATTTTATAGACGAATGAAGGAAATTTATTATTTACATTCATTTTGACAATAGAACGAATGTCAGTGTCAGTTAACATTTCATTTTTAATTAATTTAGGCAATGGCTACATATTTATAAAAGAGTATTGATTATTTAGAGGTAAGGTTACTGAACTAATAACGTAATGTTAATAGGTAAATGCATTTTTTGTTTTAACATTTTATAGACGAATGAAGGAAATTTATTATTTACATTCATTTTGACAATAGAACGAATGTCAGTGTCAGTTAACATTTCATTTTTAATTAATTTAGGCAATGGCTACATATTTATAAAAGAGTATTGATTATTTAGAGGTAAGGTTACTGAACTAATAACGTAATGTTAATAGGTAAATGCATTTTTTGTTTTAACATTTTATAGACGAATGAAGGAAATTTATTATTTACATTCATTTTGACAATAGAACGAATGTCAGTGTCAGTTAACATTTCATTTTTAATTAATTTAGGCAATGGCTACATATTTATAAAAGAGTATTGATTATTTAGAGGTAAGGTTACTGAACTAATAACGTAATGTTAATAGGTAAATGCATTTTTTGTTTTAACATTTTATAGACGAATGAAGGAAATTTATTATTTACATTCATTTTGACAATAGAACGAATGTCAGTGTCAGTTAACATTTCATTTTTAATTAATTTAGGCAATGGCTACATATTTATAAAAGAGTATTGATTATTTAGAGGTAAGGTTACTGAACTAATAACGTAATGTTAATAGGTAAATGCATTTTTTGTTTTAACATTTTATAGACGAATGAAGGAAATTTATTATTTACATTCATTTTGACAATAATAGAACGAATGTCAGTGTCAGTTAACATTTAATTTTTAATTAATTTAGGCAATGGCTACATATTTATAAAAGAGTATTGATTATTTAGAGGTAAGGTTACTGAACTAATAACGTAATGTTAATAGGTAATTGAATTTTTTGTTTTAACATTTTATAGATGAATGAAGGAAATTTATTATTTACATTCATTTTGACAATAATAGAACGAATGTCAGTGTCAGTTAACATTTCATTTTTAATTAATTTAGACAATGGCTACATATTTATAAGAGTATTGATTATTTAGAAGTAAGGCTACCGAACTAATAACGTAATGTTAATAGGTAATTTAATTTTTTGTTTTAACATTTCATAGATGAATGAAGGACATTTAATATTTACATTCATTTTGACAATAGAACGAATGTCAGTGTCAGTTAACATTTCATTTTTAATTAATTTAGGCAATGGCTACATATTTATAAAAGAGTATTGATTATTTAGAGGTAAGGTTACTGAACTAATAACGTAATGTTAATAGGTAAATGCATTTTTTGTTTTAACATTTTATAGACGAATGAAGGAAATTTATTATTTACATTCATTTTGACAATAGAACGAATGTCAGTGTCAGTTAACATTTCATTTTTAATTAATTTAGGCAATGGCTACATATTTATAAAAGAGTATTGATTATTTAGAGGTAAGGTTACTGAACTAATAACGTAATGTTAATAGGTAAATGCATTTTTTGTTTTAACATTTTATAGACGAATGAAGGAAATTTATTATTTACATTCATTTTGACAATAATAGAACGAATGTCAGTGTCAGTTAACATTTAATTTTTAATTAATTTAGGCAATGGCTACATATTTATAAAAGAGTATTGATTATTTAGAGGTAAGGTTACTGAACTAATAACGTAATGTTGATAGGTAATTGAATTTTTTGTTTTAACATTTTATAGATGAATGAAGGAAATTTATTATTTACATTCATTTTGTCAATAATAGAACGAATGTCAGTGTCAGTTAACATTTCATTTTTAATTAATTTAGACAATGGCTACATATTTATAAGAGTATTGATTATTTAGAAGTAAGGCTACCGAACTAATAACGTAATGTTAATAGGTAATTTAATTTTTTGTTTTAACATTTCATAGATGAATGAAGGAAATTTAATATTTACATTCATTTTGACAATAGAACGAATGTCAGAGTCAGTTAACATTTCATTTTTAATTAATTTAGGCAATGGCTACATATTTATAAAAGAGTATTGATTATTTAGAGGTAAAGTTACTGAACTAATAACGTAATGTTAATAGGTAATTGATTTTTTTGTTTTAACATTTTATAGATGAATGAAGGAAATTTATTATTTACATTCATTTTGACAATAATAGAACGAATGCCAGTGTCAGTTAACATTTTATTTTTAATTAATTTAGACAATAGCTACATATTTATAAAAAGAGTATTGATTATTGAGAGGTAAGATTTGTTATTTCTAGAAATCGATTATACACTTCGTTAGGTTTTTATTGTTATTTTTCTATCTAATTAATACTTCTTATTGTATTAAAAATAAAATACAGTGTAAACTCATTATAATGACACTCTTTATAATGGAAAACTCTCTATAACGTAAACACTGTTTTTGTTTTATTGCTTTCTAACCCATACACTGTTTCACCCATTGTAACGAACCCGCCATTCTCTATTACGAAAGAAGACATTATTTAGACTGTTTATTATTATCACTAGTACACGTTTAATACTAATAGGCTCACATAGACTCCGAAATTATCTTTACAAAGACCGACAATTCTAAGAATGTATAGACACAGTTATATTGCTGTTATTGTGTTACAGTCATTATTGCTGTTTTCGTTAGGCACACGTATTTACTGAGTTAAATTGACCATTAACACATTACCGCTTTCATATACAAAAAAATACAAAATAACTATTGGAATAGTGAACAAATTTAATAAAAGTTTACTGATTATTTTAAATAATTATTTTAAAATGTGAGAAGCAAATATAAGCTATAAGAACAAGATAACTGACTAAATATATTTTTAATAAAACCGAATAAACAATTTTAAATCTTAACAAAATACGTATTTTAATTACACACTCCATAAAGCGAACACTCTCTATAACGAAAGAAAATACTCGATCCCTTGAGTTTCAATATAAATACTTTACACTCTATGTGCACGTTGATGATGACAGCTTTTATGTTTTGTGTTATGGTGACAAATTGTATTTTATTTTTTACAAATTCCTGATCTTCAGTCAGTGAATTTTTTGTTTTTTTTTCTATATTCCAAAGTACACATTTTTAAAAATGATATTCTATTTCTGTCCCATTTTGGCAGCTTTCCTTTACACTGAACCCCAAGCATGACACATGTAAAAGCCACTTCAAATCAGGTAACTAAAGTTTGTGTGGATATATTTCGTAATCTGTACGAGTAGGAAGTATTTGCAAGGAACATGCCATTCCGCAGATACCTGTTGCTAAATACGCAACTTTCTGTCTCTATTTGTAGTGGATCAGCTACTATAAGAGTAAAAGAAACAAAGCTATTACGGATGTACACAGGCTATCGCGTTCGTCATTTAAATACCTTCTTAGAAAAGAATGAAACAAAAAACGTTCCACGCAATTCCCACTCATATTCGTAACATGTCTTGGAAAATACTTTTTCTAGTCTATTTAAACTCCATTGTTATTCGACACTGGGCACCCACATGCTCATTCACTATCTCTGAAGACCCTTGACAAAAAGTTTTATAAGAATAGAACAATAACCATTAGATTTTTTTATAACTTTTTATTTAGTTTCATTCTAATAAGCGAAAGACCAAAATATGAGAATTTCCGGTATGTGACAAGCAAAAAATATTGAATATCTTTTGACGAGAGTTTACGTTGCGTGCTCCCGATAGAACATCCACAAGCAAATATGCGTGCCGCGTACGGTCTAGTATTTTGTAGCAGGTATATGTACCTATTATTTTATATACTCGTAACAGGATTACCTAGCACGAAAAAATACTGATATCGCACACCTCTATTGTGCACTGTTCTAATAGACAAAAAGACAAAATTATTTTGGCTTTCAATAAATCCCATACGCCCTCGTATTAAAAAAAATTGCGCAAAATCCAAAGTTAGCTGAACGATTTAATATAAAAGTTGCGTCATTGCGGTGCATTGTAGTATAATGAATTGTCTTACATTTACAGAAAATAATATATAAAGCGAGAGAAAAGATCTCAAGAACACAATGAAACCCGCACCTAGTCATTACCTCGTTGGCTTTAAAAACAATAAATGCTAGTCTGAATTTACTTTTATTTAAACGAATTTCGAGGAAACGTCCCAAGGTGACATTCAATTACAATAATGAACGTTTCGTGTTAAGAGCGCCCGGCACACTAGACACATTTTATAGCTAGAAGCGAGCAGTGCAGTACAGTATAGAAAGAGCAATGAAAGTAAGCCTAATGATAAGACTACACAGACTATATTTATAACGTAAAAATACGTTCATGCTCTATGCAAAAAGCTGCTATTAACGGTATTTTACGTGCTTAGGAAAATATATGCCTCTAATCATCCCTCTTAAGACCCTTATAGACTACGACAGGAATGTCTGACACTAATGTCTGTGCTGTGCCCTTCACACATAAGGCGGTTTCGGTGTCGCGACACTAATGCCCATATTCGTCACACCCGGTCAAGACTGTCAGTCGAACTTACTGACAGTTAAGAACGTATTTCTGTTTTTCATTAACTGTCAGTCCAATCGGAATAAGAGTCTACTTTACCGACCGTACCCCATTGCACGGTCGAATTCCTAAAGTATCCGTACAAAATACATTTTTAATGCCAGTAAATCCGATTGAGAATCCTGACCATGTGTGGTGCATACAGGCGTAAACCAAGTGTCGCAATAAATGTCGCAAGGGCAGACAGTGGTGTTCACACACAGACACTCGATGTATATACGCTGAGTATATACACCAAAGTGTTGTAGTCTAAACATAGCTTTATACTCGAGATATGTTAGATCTGTATTCTATAAATTCTTCGTCTTTCTCACACCCGAGACTTGTCGCATTGTTTCTATCTCTTAGCGTCAACGCCATTTTCTAAACATTAAAAACACGTAAATAAATACAATTTATTTTATATGTTGAACTCTCGAAAAGAATCTATCTAAATATATTATTTCTAAAAGGTGTTTTTTGGTCGAGCGGCTCGGTCTCTTTAACTACTGCACCAAAAAAAATAAAAAAAATACCCAGTTAAAGCTTATGTTTTCTACTTTGGGCGAAAAATATAAAAAATTCGAAAAAAATATTTTTGTTAATAAAAAAAATAATTTTTATAACAATTGGCATGAGCGCCATCTGTGGGCGACACGTAAAATATCTTAGCCAAATTGTATACTTGGAACACGCTAGATGGCGATATAGGGCGAAGACTTTGCACGGGTCAGCTAGTGTTACATATTCAATTTTGTTTATGTTACGATTGACGTTTTTGCTCTTACATAATGAGTATAAAATCATTACAGATCCTATAATCTAATTTGTTTTCGAAAAAAATATCTACTAACACACGACTGCTCGCAACGGCTGCAATAATCAATTGACCCTAATGTTGTGTGCCTGCACACGATCTACTGTGGACTATTTTTGCGCACCCAATGTAGGGACCCGGCTTATCTGGTATCATCTGTCTGCTCCTTTGCAGCCGACCAGAGCCTATAAATGGTGTTTCCAATTTGCCATTAACTAATTTTTATATTCTGAAGAAACAGTACGATTTACACGCTAAATCATAACTCGATTCAAACCCTGGTACAAACTTTTAATCCTAATGTAACATGAAAAATAAACGCCGTACAATATGAACAAGGAGTGTTTGAAGAATTTATCTCTCCAACATAATATGCTCTCTTTCTATAATTAGAAATGATGCGTCTGTTTGCTGTTCTGCAAGTTTATCACGTGGTCTCTGCCGATATAAAGCGTGTTTCGCCCGACCCCGACTTGCGTCTCATACTGATATTTTTACATAAATTATATACTAGCTGCTATCCGCAATTTCGCTCACAACGAAACAGAGTGTTATTGTTACAATAATGATAATTAAAGTTAAATTACAGAATGAGTTTAACGCGCAACGTAGACAAACAACTTTTGTCTACACCTAACGTCGTTAAATAAAGTCGGCAGATTTTAGCGGGACACGGCCGACTTTAACCAACTTACTGCATAAGTCAAGAAGCGCGCGCGGCCAATTAAATATCTGTCGTCTTCGCCGTTTTATCTGATGCAGTCGTATATTCTATCCTTTTCTCCCTTTGGGCGTTTTGCCTCATAATGTTTGGATCAGCGGGAATAGGTCAGAGTAGGTCCGATTTTTTTGTGGGAAAGACCTTCGTGGGACCTGTGCGATAAAGTATCAAATATCATATTCTTCGAAAAATTTAGGTCCTAAGTAGCTCATTGCGAAGAGAAAGTACTAAATACTGTTGTTAACCCTCACCATGATGACACAAATTGAGGGACCTTGAGACAACGCGGCGATGGGAATTTTCCGAGCGAGAACTTTTTCCGCTGCAGTAAGTGCACTTTTTTTATTTTCTTCTCCTGACATTTAAAACTTTGTTACTTTCTTGTAAACAATTTATTATTAGCAACAACTTAGTTCACGCGGAATTCGTATGACTTGGTTGAGAATAAACATATGGATTAATGGAGCTTTCTAACAGTGAATTTTTGAAATCGGTTCAGTTATTTTGGAGTCTATTTTTTACAATAGATAAGCAAAGAAAAAACAAATTCGCACTTTCTTTTTGCTTTCAACATTAGTGTAGATTATGAGAATTGTTTTCTTTTATTTAAGAATTTTTTGATCTAATTTTTTGTTTGTATGGTTATCGCAGAGCTTTGCAGTTCAACTAGGGGCTGATTGTTTGATTGACTTTGCTCCTAGTTGACTGGTTGGAAGAGGTTGGTTTTTAGCAATTAATTGACTTGATTTATATATTACATTAGAAAAGAAAAAAAACTGATGTGAGATAAAACAATAGAAATAATTATACGAATTAAATATTTGCATTTGAAATAACATTTTAATGCAGTGGTTATAAATTTTATGAGGCTATATCTATAGAATAAATGGAAACCGCCAAAATGTTCAATCTTTTAGATAAGACGTAGTGAGGATGGAGAGAGACCAAGGCTTCTTATAGCTGATTCAGTATGACTTGAACCATTTTTAAATAGAAATTATTTTTAAATAACTCTAAACAGTGAGGTGTCCAAATGGTGTGTATGTTTTCAAATTAATGTACGTCTGGCACCATATAATGGGGAAAGTACGAAATGATATGAAAATATAAATATAAAATTAAGAAGACAATTAAGAATATTAAAATGGCATGTTTTACGTAGCAATTTTAAATAATTACTCATATTTGTCTATGGACGAAAATATTTTTCTTTATTCCTCATCTTCTCAAACTTGCGTTAAGATGATGACAAGCATATCATTTAAACAACTTCTCAAACGTTTGTTAAGATGATATGCTTAAACTGAAATGTTACTTTATTTACATCTATCATTCTAAGGTACAATATATTGTAAATCTCTTCAAAATCAGTTTAATACTTTTAGAAACAAACACACAAACAAACAAATACTCATTCAAACAAAAAACACGTAAAAACTTTTGTCTGTCGCATCGAAATGCCACGTTTATTGTTTGTTTACTCTTAAGACTCTAGACTGTACGATATTAAAAACCCATGCAAAACGAGTTTTTATGTGATTCTCTAGCAAACAGACAGCAAACAAAAATTTTAAAAAATGTTATAAAGCACCCTTAACAAAATTATCCAAAAAATATTCAACGCTTTGTGCGTTCACTCCTACGAACGATTTAATAAATATTTCAGTATTATAAACATAAATTTATGTTATGTTATATAAGTAAATTAAAATATGTATTTAATGACACTTATTTAAATAACGCAAATCGCATTTGAAGAGATGAGAAAGACGGAACGAGGTAAAATGAAACGACATGTCATTCGTTCGCTTCCAACAAGAATTTGCTTAGTTTACTCGAACCGGTTTTCAAAAAAGTTCACAAACGTACGTGAAATTATGAGCTTCACCGTCAAATGCATTCCTCGTCAATATGGCCGCGGGGGTGAATGACTTCCTATAACGTGTTGTAGAATATTTTAGAATCGCTGGTTTATTACACTTAAATAGGAAGCTTTGAGAACATATACATCCGTTACATATTTGCTATCAGAAAGCACGACCATTTTCGAGTCCAGACCACATCTCAGTTCCCTAATTGGCGATTCGTAATCGGCGCAATCTTTATATTATTTCATTACTTTATAATAATCTAAACAACCTACATAAACCTTACCTTTCTTATTTTCATTTTTTTATCAGATTGAGTGACTTATCTGTACACAGCCTAAGTTCGTCCAGAAAGTCTACGTACGACCTACGTACGTTGAATGAGGAGCATTCAAAAACATTTATTTATTTAAAAACTTTGATGAACAGTTATCTGGCGAACTTGTTGTCTACAGGAGCAATCTCTTACTTACTTAATATGAATAATTTTTTAGAAATTCATTATTCACAATTAAATGAAACTACGTGATGTAGTATTAATTCTACTTCCTTTAAGTTCTTTACCACGACCTAGGTTTCGTTGTATTACAACATCTTCAGGTGGATCTTTGCAAATATCCCATCTGAAGATGTTGTAATACAACGAAACCTAGGTCGTGGTAAAGAACCTAAGAAAGTAGAAATAATACTACATCACGTAGTTTTATTTTAATGTGGATATCTATTATAATAACCATTTATTTTATTTCCTGTTCAAATACTGTTTGTCGTTTAATGATTGTTTGAATTACTTAGCGGTGATTGGCTAAAATAAAAATATTTTTGCACTAACAAATTCGCTTTAATTAAATTTTGTATTAAAAAGCAGGCAATAGAAAAAAAATGTACACGACGTACGTTTTTACACGGAAATTAAATATTTTAAAGCATAAGATATGCTACTGATAAATATGATTTTTTCATGCCATCGAATCAGAATACTGAATAAACAAAGACTCCTCGAAATTACTTAGAAAGTAAACTGTTACTCCCGAAGTACTTTTAGTATCATTCGCGTATTTCTCCGCCGATACTGATTAGAAGTATTCGTGTAACTTTTGGCAACAAAACAGTTTTTATAATTTTTTTATTTCATAACTCATAATTTTGAGGTACAAGCTGGAGAGGAATGAAATCGTCTTTAATAAATCTTAAAAATGTATGGATTATAAATGTTCAAACTTAACATTTAGACAAGGACGGCAATGCTGAGTTGTGACATCATGTTTAGTAATGCTCATTGTACTCTACGAGAGCGAATGAGATAAGAAGATATATCCCTATTCCAACCCTGTCGTTAAATTTAGAAGATAGTTATAATATAATTTTTCAATATATTTTTAATTAAGTTATATTTTCATAATATTTTAGGATATATTGCAAATTTAGGAGTAGCCAACTACTCAATTATCTTCAACGCAACTTTTTGAGTGGTCCCTATACGAAGATCTATATGTTTCTTCGTCATCAATACGAAGTTCTATATGTAATCTTCGTATTGAATCGACCAGTGGACACTGTTGTGCAAACACAAGTTGATAAATGATGCAGTAAGTTAACCGTTATTTTAATACATTATAGTTGACCTCGAGTGTTTAAACTCGCTCGCACGTGTGTCGCACTCGCAACGTGCAAGCACAAATTGATAAATGATGCAGTAAGTTAACCATTATACGCATTGGTGTATCGATATTTTAATATATTACAACTGACCTCGAGCCTTTAAACTCGGTTAATATGTTTTTTAATTATTCCATTAATTTACGAATTACTGTCTCGGATTTCACATCCATGTTATACCGAGTATCAGTATTATACACATACACCTAACATAAGTTATTCCTACTATGAGAAAAAAATATTTACAAATATTTGTTAAAATTTGTCTATAGATACAGACATGTCATTATAACAAGAGAAATTAAATAAAATGTGGGATAAATACAGTTTAAATAAATATACAATCGTTAATTTGATAAATGATGCAGTCAGTTAACCGTTATATCAATGACGTATTGTTATTTTAATATATTATAGCTGACCTCGAGTCTTTAAACTCATTTAATATTTTTTTTAATATGCCATTAATTTACGAATAATTGTCTCGAATTTCACATCCATGTTATACCGAGTATCAGTATTATACACATACACCTAACATAAGTTATTCCTACTATGAGAAAAAAATACTTACAAACATTTATTAAAATTTGTCTATAGATACTGACATTTCATTATAACAAGAGAAATTAAATAAAATCTGGGATAAATACAGTTTAAATAAATATACAATCGTTAATTTGATAAATGATGCAGTCAGTTAACCGTTATACGCAATGATGTATTGATATTTTAATACATTATAGCTGACCTCGAGTCTTTAAACTCATTTAATAGTTTGTTTAAATATACCATTAATTTACGAATTATTGTTTCGAATTTCACATCCATGTTATACCAAGTGTCAGTATTATACACATACACCTAACATAAGTTATTCCTACTATGAGAAAAAAATACTTACAAACATTTATTAAAATTTGTCGATAGATACAGACATTTCATTATAAGAAGATAATTTAAATAAAATGTGGGATAAATACGGTTAAAACAAATATACAATCGTTAAACTCTAACTTTACTCTAACTCTACTCTAACTCTAAAAATATTAAGTTAATTAACGTCATAAACATCCTGCTATCCATATTTACGAAGCCAGAGTCCAAGCAACTCTGCTCTTTAGAATATAATTCCATACTGTGAGTGCTCATAACAGGTAATATCCGCGCACGTCCACCTACCCGCAGACGACCAACACCGCATCTCGTATGCGCGTGACTCAACGCTGGACCAAATACGAGGCGGCATCGCGTCACGCACTAGACCAGATGACGCAATACACCTTTTGATAACTCGAATCGATTTGGAGTGACATTGCAAGGACCAGTTTACGAGATAACTAATCTTTCCGTTTAACGTTTATTGCCTAGTAAAGTCGTTGATACAGATGGTATTTTTTCTTGCAACATATTTTCAGAGAGCTGATTTCTCTCATCGTCCTGAACGTATCACTGTATTATTGAACGTTAAAAAATGCAAGCAGTTCCGAGCTCAGACTTCAGAGCTCGAAAGTTAGAAAAAAATTATGTGCCATTCTATACACGTGATTCAGTCACGTGAAACTTCTTTTGCTATCTAAACCTCGATTTGTAAAACGGCAGAGAGAAAAGGAAAGAAAATACTAAGTGACTTTCACGGCGTTAATTTTGTCAACATCTCTTCAAATTGCCCACCTAAAGATGTTGTCATACAACGAAGCCTAGGTCGTGGTTAGTAATTTAAATAAAGTAGATATAATACTAGATCACATAGTTTCATTTAATTGTGAATAAAAATGAAGTGACTATACATTCAGAAAAATTAATAAAATGTCATTACATATCGATGTACATATCTAATAAAATCTTCATATAAATTTACATAAGAAAATTATCAATTAAAAAGAGAGCCGCGATGCCAGTACCAGAACACGGCTAAATGAGGCTGAAGGAAGTCGGGGTGTATTTCTCCTGTTGTAAATTATATTTACAACACTATATGTGCGGGTGCATTGCGGATTTATAGATAAATTAAGCACTTATGTTGTTAGTGTTGTATGTAGTACATCTAAAATTAATAACAAATCACTCATAAATAGATAAATAAACCGACAAAATTTTGACAGTTTAATTTTGACACACATAACGTAAAATACAGCTGATAGCATAGTGAGCACCATTTTTATTTGTTTTCACGCAGCGTACACTTCTTGTCTTACTCTATCTTGTTCATCTATCTCTCTCAGTTGTTAGCTAAGTATCTATTTTCTGTCCTTCTTGCGACGAATATATTCGTTATATTCAGACGTTATAAAAACCCGTTGCATTAAATTTTACTTTGACATTTTCTCTCATCACACTCAAAAAAGTTTCTCTTCCAAAATCTAATTTTTGTCATAAAATATCTTCAATATATTTGTTATAGCAAACCCTACTACTGCCGGGAAAATAGGATCAGATGACGAGTCGTAGCGTTACCGACACTTTTTTCCATAATTTTCATCATTAGTGTAATTCAGCTAACATAAATGGGAAAAACTAAAAAAATTATCTCCTAATTCCGTAGGTAAGTTCCTCCTCCGTAGGTAAGTTTGTTATCTACAACAAACGATATAGGCAAGAGTATAAAACTGAACGGATAAACGGTTTAGTTATGTAACCACTACTCATTCACTGTCATTTCTTTAATTATCAATATTTTTTGGAAGTGAGAAAAACTTGTTTTTATCTCAATATTTAACAAAAAAGGAAAGAAAAGTACAACATATCGAGGACTTTAAAAAAAAGTTTTGCCTAAAAAACCTTCGAAACCCTCCTAAAGCGTTACTAAAGATGTTTAACGATAATATCACTGGTTCAGAGAATCTAACTTTGCTGAATTTATTACACAGCAAAAGCACTAAGCATAATAATTAAAAATGTGGTCGAAATTTTAGAAGAAAATGAGTGAAAAGGAAAAAAAACTGGACCTTCATAAGATAATACATGTGTCAGTCCGTTAGTATGTCTGTCTGTCATAGCCACTTTTTTTTAAAACGGTTTGACAGAAAAATTAGGTACTTGGCATAGTAATGACTTAATTAACCCATGTATGGAAATTTAAGAGGACATAAATAATGTACTAATTCTTTTTTTAGTTTCCTGTATTGTGGATATCATCTAAAAGAGCAAATTATAAAGATTTCGAAACTATGCTTTTTTCAAAAGTTTATATAAGAGAGTCCTCAATCTCTGAAACTGCTAAATTCAAAATCATAGAAAAAAACAGCGTCCCTAGAAATTTACCTAAAGTTTACCGGAAAATAATGAAGATCAATCCAAATCTTATATTTTTTAAGATATCCACAATATTTTTGCACCTTTCAAATGTGTACTAGGTAATTTATGTAGATGGTGCAAAATAATAATATGTGTAAATAGTTTTATAGAAGGGTATATAACATACCCTTAAGTATCTATATATGCACAAGTGTATACGCAACCCTCGTAGTGCGAGTCCTACTCGTACAGGTTTATTTGTGTAACTATTTGCAGTTTACTCAATTAGTTCAGTAATTCTGAAGCAATACCGTAGGCAAATTCAGATAAAGTTACTTTGCCAATGACGTTTCCATTTTTATTCAAAACTAAACACAATTGATTCTACTAATTTTAGTATATTTTTAAGAACTGTTATATTGGTATTATCATCTAACCACCATCTAAAATAATACTAAAAGTATATTGAAATAAATGGTACTTTAAAACTAAAATAATAACATCCAATCATCAGCAATAATGCTCCGTTTTATGACTAGTAAAACGTAAGTGCATTTTTATCGGAAACTCGATAGGTTCAATTGTAATCGATAAAAAACGAGTGATTGCAAAACTTTATGAAGTATGGATCAAATTGAATGTATTTTATTTTAGTTATTGTCAGTATAATTCAAAGTAGCGAATTAAAATAAGGTATTTTTCTTACGACACTTATTACAACTAAATTTTATTAATATATTATTACGAAACAATATCCTGATATGCCAGATTTATACTTTGCAGCTTAAAAGCGACATTAAATTTGTTAAAAATTTTCGTTTTAATCGAAAATATTTAAGATCCTGTTTGAAAACTCTCGCTTTGCGTATCATTGTACCGACATTGTGTAGTCGTCATCTTGCACTGGCATAGTGATCATCCTGCACTCGCGTAGTCACCATCCTTGCGCTCGTGTAGTCATCATTCTGCGCTCGCGTTGTAACGAGTTATTAAACTAATGATACTTTTTAAAATCTGTCATCGTTGTAAATAGTTATTTCGTTGAATTTATTAACCGTTGTATATATAATCTACGTAATTTTTTAATCGTTATAATCATATAGATATATAATTACAGTCATGTGTGTACAAAATAAATAAATACATTAAATATGTATTCACATAATAATTAATCGTGTGTCTTTTATAAAATACTCATATAACCGTAAACAACAAATAAAATATAAAAATAAGAGCGAGGCTTCATTTACATTTGCCTTATAAATAAGACTAGCATTTAAAATTAACCACATAATCCGACAGATGTCGCTTTGTTTCTTCTTTATTTACCCATTCTGCAAAAATGGCGTTTGTTATTTCTTAATATAATGCATAAATTTATTTCAATTCAAAGTACAGAAGAATAAGCTAACCGGTGTCCAGCTTATGGGCACTTGGGAATGCCCTTTCCATTCGAGTGATAAGTTATTTTGAGGGTTTCGTGGTCTAGCAACGTCATATCCTTGTGTGTATTAGCCCATATACCACACCCCCTTTGTTTCTATAGGTTTAGATCTACGTGTACGAAATTTTGCAAATATACGTTTGAAATAAAGATCTCAATTTGTGTCTAAATTTTTTGGCTATTTTTTACACCTATTTTGGCAAAAGACGGTGCTAGACCGTTTTTGGATACTAGAGTCAATCTCATCTTTGTTATTGTAATTTCATTTTACGGTGCATAGTTCCAACCTCATTCCAAATAATATAATATATTTGGTTGAGTTTCAGAAATTTTACAAAAGTAAATTTCTAGCCTTATCCTAAACAATTCAAGTAAATTTGGTTGAGTTTTAGAAATTTTACAAAAGTAAATTTCTAGCCTTATCCTAAACAATTCAAGTAAATTTGGTTGAGTTTTAGAAATTTTACAAAAGTAAATTTCTAGCCTTATCCTAAACAATTCAAGTAAATTTGGTTGAGTTTTAGAAATTTTACAAAAGTAAATTTCTAGCCTTATCCTAAACAATTCAAGTAAATTTGGTTGAGTTTTAGAAATTTTACAAAAGTAAATTTCTAGCCTTATCCTAAACAATTCAAGTAAATTTGGTTGAGTTTTAGAAATTTTACAAGAGTAAATTTCTAGCATAATCCTAAACAATACAAGAAATTTGAGTTTCGGAAATTTTACAAGGGTAAACCATACCGTGCATTTTCCCCATATGTTGATATTTTACTTCCGTTAACGAGAGCATGTGCCAAAATTGTGTAAAAGTTTCCAGAGAACATATTCCGTAGAATGTCAATGCCAACGATGGCTCACAAAATGTCGTCCTGGTAATTTTGATATCAATGACACTACTCGGTCAAGGGGTAACCCAAAGTTGTAGAAATCAAGAAATTAATAGGGTGACACCCACGTCACACGATATGAGAGATTGCAGAAACATTGAACATCCCCATCATTAGTAGCGACTGATATATCCGGTGATGAGAAATAGATTGTTTACAACAGCGTGTTGCACTAACAATCTTGGTTCTAAAACACTGATTAACCTCGGAAATTGACATTCATCATACGAAGGTATCTATCGTTGATGTATACTATCATTGAGGTAAGATTTTAAAGGTGTTGTTCGAGATGTCCATTTGACCATATCCTATGGCCAAATGGACTGTTTGAATGAATATTATCATCCGGAAACATTAAGGCTCGTCTATTGTAAAGAGAGACCGCACACAAAGGAGTTCGGCGAAAATGGTCGTGGCGTTACAAGAATAAAGACCTCGAATTGTGTATAATTTTTTGCCTCTTATTTAAAATGAGGAAGAAAAAAATGTATCGTACACCTTTGTATGGGATATCGTTAGAAAGGTCATTTAAAATGAAGTTTAGGTTTTTGTTCATAAATTTTATTTTTTAGCTCCATGTACTAAATACTAAACTTAAAAATATTTTACAATATCCGCCCCCTTCCTTCCCATTTAAAAGACTATGTAAAAATGTGGTATAACCTAGGTGGAAACAATCCCGAAAACTTGCCAGTGTACTTAATATAAATTAATTTATTAATGACGTAAGAACTTATAAAATACATATAGTTTTATATTTTGTGAAACAGGACTCTTACGTGGTTTAACCGGCTTTTTAATTTGACATAATTGTTGCCTAACAAGCTTTTTAGACTGCCTTCAGGAACTTGTTTTTGCATATTCATAGTTGAAAGTTATATGTTATTACCGAATAAGCGCATTACACTTATTATCAAACAGCGCTAATATACGAATCGACTCTATTGTGTGCTCGCCTTGACGCGGACGGGTCCAAGTCATTCCACAGCTCACGGCCTCTGCGCGGTCATTGTACCGTACACTCAACGTCGCACAGTGTACAATTTTAATTTCAATTACATGGACAAAAGTCATAAGAACTAAAATAACATATTTACTTTTTATATTATAAAAACATAACTAATGAAATTAATAAGTAATTCACCAATTAGCATAATAGTAACAGGCGACTCACCTCTAGTTTCAGATGCTCGACTATACCAGATATTTACTTGCTTATTTTAAAATGGCTTTTATGGAAATTATAGTTTGATGAACTTTAGCAATAAAATGACTTCCCTCCCGCGACTCAACGCCGCGGCATTCTACGGATTGAGAGGGCTTACCCACACGCTAGGATATGTCTCATAAATATTAATGTAGCTGCCATCTTAACATCTACGCTTATGTTTTGTACATAAAAACCTTCCAGAACAAACACTCTACACGATGGCGAAAATACCATCAAAATCAATCTATTAGAACTCATGTTATAAGCGAACAGACATAAAAACAGGCAGACAAACCTTGCATTATACACATATATAATGTACACACAAATATATGTATATATAATGTAAACACATATTTGTGTGTGCGTGTGTATGTATGTATATATATATATATATATACACACACACACACATACACACGCACGCACATGTAAACATATATATGTGTGCGTAACATATTTAGAAGCATCGTCAACTTTTCGCTGTGTTTGTTTGTGAAGTCTTGTTTTAACAAATATTTGTTACTGATAACTTTTTTATCGCAATTATTTCGCTTCAAGTAGTACTCAGTTTATTTTCCAGCACGAGAAAAATTCTCCTTAATTATGTGTGGTTAACAAAATTTCACAAAAAACCTTTTGACAAAGTAGTTTAACTGAATTTTGGTATTAGACTATCAAAAGTTTTTTATATCATTGTATATAGCGATTTTATATTTTTTTGTACTGCCATAAACCTAGAAATTGCATACAACTATTTAAAACACAGTAAATGTGTCTATCCAAATATTCATAATTTTTACATATACCGTACTAAATATTTAGAAAAGAACTATATAAAATGGTGAAATATTATAAGAATCCACGAAATCGGTGCGTTGTATATTAATTTCATATAGGATTTAATAAAATACAGAAAACGTGCAATCACAATAATAAAGTGTTATGAAATAGTGCTAGCAAAATAGTTAAATGCTATCATTATTATAATAATCGCTGCACACTCGACAAATAGTGATCGTGCAACACGAAGTTTAAGAAAGTTGGAGAAAATTATGTTTTATTTCATTATTCTAAATAAACTTTGGTTACAATCATAGCGTTTTATTCTTAATATATAACTTTTAACCACTACATTGCCAAAATGTTACACTGTGCACTGTGTTGGCACATTATCAATACAGCAAATATAGAAACATATACGTCACTACTTTGCCAACTATTAAACTAATGAACCCTCAATACTGTCTGCGCACACTGTGCAATAAGAACTTCCAGTGTTGGGCAATATCACGCTTGCCCGAATGAAAGAAAAAAAAAATAGAATGAATATTATCAATAAAAACATTCTCCACTTTAAGTCACACTTTCACAGATGAATTTTGACGTTTGTCCAGAAAACATCACAAAAATATTTTGCCCAAGATGTCACTCTGACATGATGTCAACTGTCACTCTGACAGTTGAAAACAATCGGCGTAATCACCGCGAGTTTATTTAGCAACCTACTAGATACATCAGTTTTGTTAGCGCATCAAGTTGTTTCTGTGTCAATAGTACCTTTCATTCAGATTATCTGTTCTGTACAAAAACTCAGTGCAGAGTACATTTACATATACAACTATAAACAAATAACAAAATGCGCCTTATAAGGGTTTCCATGGTTTTGATGTTATCGCATTCATACAAACAAACATACTTTTTTACACTATGTACGGTTTCAAAGTGATAACTAATAAAAGTGCCCACATTATTGATATGTTATAAAATATTATAGTTGAACTTGATCTTAGTGTTTATTATTTTTAAGAAGGGCATTTGTAACATTGACTAGCAATTTGTGGTTCTTAAGCATCAAGATCAAGATAAACTTGATAACAAAATATGTCTAAAGCGCACCATCCGTGTTGCACGACGAGCATAGAGAGACGCCGCTATGTGAGAAAGCGAGATAGACACGCGGCTTAGTCGGTCCTTTTAATTTTTTCTTATAGCGACGTCTCTCTCTCTCTCTCTCTCTGTCTATCTGCTGGTCGTACATGACGGATGGCGCGTAATGGCATTAAAACGGCCATTTTGACGTGGCTGCCCTCCCCTTCATAAGACGCATTCAAATGTTGAGAAATGCGTCCTCCACATCATCTTCAACTACCTCTGGCCGCAACATTTGATCTTGAATGAGTTCTTGCACAATTCAACCATAAAATATATAAAAATGGGAATTGAACATTGTATAGGGATTTGTAAATAATAGAAACATAAATATTTATATTTAGACTCCCAGATATAAATAAGGAAATACCTATTTCATCGTCAAAATGGCAAACCGTAAGTAATTATTATATAAAAAAGCGAATAAAACAACACGAAGTCGTGGTCCCTTTTTGCGGGCGAACGAATGAAAGATATTGTTTCAGCTAGTACACATTGAATATGTACACGCGCATTCGAATATCGAATAACACGGGCATAAAAATGAGACGACGAATGAAAAAAAAACACGTATAAAAGAGACAGTTATAATTATGAAAGTTTCTACGTTATATATAGGTGAGTTAATATTATAAGTACGCCGTGTGTGCGAGTGAATAGTCTGCTCTTATCACACTTGCTGATACAGTGCAAATGTAACAATAATAATTAAAATTGCTATCTCCCTAATTCTATCTCACTCTTACTATGTTGACAATTCGAAATAAATCAAGAAAGAATATTATACAAAAAATTAAATATTATTTGCATATACATACAAATGCACTGTAATCCCCGGACATATTCTGGCAGCAGTCGGTTAATTAAAAAAACATTGTCATAACGCGGAAAGACTCTTGTATGGATATTTCCATAAAGTAAGGCAGTGGCGATAGACAGTTGATTGTCGTTTTGTTTCGCAGCTCATACTAATTACGGTTACACAAAATTGTGATAGATTACCTCAACTTTTGAGGATCATTTTTGTAGCGCTAATGAAATGTCTATTTCCCTCACGAACGTTTTCGCAAAATTAAACTAGTTATTTAATACTTAACTTTTATTGTTATGTAAAATACCATTATTAAGCAGATCTTTCAAATTACACTCTTGGTTTTAGAGTCTGAAACTTTGCACGCAACCTTGAAGTAAAAATATTTATTTTAGCGAAATGCAATATTCGCATAATGTCTGTATTACTTAAAACAAATTCACACTTAGATCATCTTTATAAACAAGCACAAAGTCTCAAATACAAAGCAGGTGCTGTCGATTTAGCAAACAAAAGCAAAACACACATTTTTTTCGGTAATTATTTGAAATTTGCATTTGCAAGTATTATTTCTTTTTACGGATACAAAACGAACTCCGCAACGGCTGCTTAAATAAAGGCAGTCACACTGACTGATGGTTATCAACCTAAAATATATTAGTCAAATTTTATTTAAAAAATTAACTTGTTAAGTACGAATATAACTCGCACTACGGCGATTTCGTGCACACTTAGACGCATATAGACATTTAAGGGTATATATATAATATATAAGGGATTGTATATAAGGGAAGGGTAATATTTATAAGGGGATAGTATTTTTATTAAAATACTTACAAATGTTAATATTTTTTTCTGTGTGTATACATACAAATATATTTCGTTGGACACATTTTA